>CABPRJ010002430.1:0-203361 GCA_902439185.1 Cinara cedri | reverse complement strand
GATGGTAGGTAGTAGGTACCTTCTATTTATTTTATTAATATGTAATATTAACATGACATATTAAGAATAGATATATTATAAGAATTATTTTTAACGTTTTAAACGGAAACTTCATTCTAGCAGACATTCGGCTTCGGTCGACCCGGGAGATTTTAAGGACCAGGAGATCATGAGGTTCTGTGTGCACTGCGGCGGCGGCGACGGCTACCGTCGACCGCCCGACGCGGCAACAACGTCCGGGTCCTGCGCTCCTGGTACGTCTACGTCTCCCGCGGACCGCGTACGAATGAACAGCGTATGTTGAACGTGTTGAATCGCGTTGAACGTGCGTCACACACAATATATTCGTATTATATTCGACTACTCGTCGCGGGGATAACGTTCTGCCGTCGACACATGCCACTCGTCGCGGCAATATCGTTCAGCCTCCGACAACTGTGACTCTTCGCGGCAATATCGTTCGGCCGCCGACCGGTACATTGATGTACCTTGTGTAACTCGTTTGTACGTCATCCGTATTCGTTGTATTCGTAGGCCGCGCGCACATTGGATACGAAATTGTTACGTATAAAAAAATAAGAATACCGGTCGTACGAGAGCGCTCACTGAATGTGTTTTTATTACACCTACTCCAACATCACTATCACACATTACATATACGAATATTAATAAACTTACTGTTTTCATAAAATTAACATGGAATATGATACATTTAACCAGCTCTACGATTTCTTAGTACCCTAGTTATAAATTCATATAGACATGAATGCTTGACATACTAAACATTATTTGACAAATTTTCGAAAAATAAGAATTATGTAAGTACTTATATCGAGTGACTATGTCTATTACGAAATTAACATCTGTTTAGCGGTATTTTGTGATTATATTCGTATGAAGAAATCGGTCGTACGACTGATTTTAGTAAGATTGTAACGCAATGTAGAGTGTACGTGAAGACTGGTTTTTGTATACGACAGAATAAATATTATCACAATCATTGGCAAATGAGGCACACATTTACCTTTGTCGAGATGAGGTCGATGGGACTCTATAAAACCTATAATGCTTTGTATTTGGTCGTAGGTTACAGAGCCAGATTTCATTTTTTTTTCCAAAGACATATTGTTTTTTTAAAGGCAAATAAAAATTAGCCGATCAATAATCACACACATTACAAGAATAACTTGAGTATACGGGAAATATTACGGTAACCATTACAACATAATATTAATTAACATTACGCTTTAAACTTATTATATTTTAACCATAAATGGAGATTTGTCTGTTTTATCATAAGCTATTAAATAGTATCAATCTCGATAGTTACACAATTTTGAATGCAATACGAAATTATAATTTCAGAATTCAACTATAATTAGAATACGAATAAAAATTATTTTTAACGTTTGGAAAACGTTCGGCTTCGGTCGACCCGGGAGATTTTAAGGACCAGGAGATCATGAGGTTCTGTGTGCACTGTGGCGGCGGCGACNGACGTCTCCCGCGGACCGCGTACGAGTGAACCGCGTATGTTGAACGTGTTGAATCGCGTTGAACGTGCGTCACACACAATATATTCGTATTATATTCGACTACTCGTCGCGGGGATAACGTTCTGCCGCCGACAACTGCGACTCTTCGCGGCAATAACGTCCTACGACCAAATACAAAACATTATAGATTTATAGAGTCCCATCGACCTCATCTGGACAAAGGTAAATGTGTGCCTCATTTGCCAATGATTGTGATAATATTTATTCTGTCGTATACAAAAACCAGCCTTCACGTACACTCTACATTGCGTTACAATCTTACTAAAATCAGTCGTATGACCGATTTCTTCATACGAATATAATCACAAAATACCGCTAAACAGATGTTAATTTCGTAATAGACATAGTCACTCGATATAAGTACTTACATAATTCTTATTTTTCGAAAATTTGTCAAATAATGTTTAGTATGTCAAGCATTCATGTCTATATGAATTTATAACTAGGGTACTAAGAAATCGTAGAGCTGGTTAAATGTATCATATTCCATGTTAATTTCATGAAAACAGTAAGTTTATTAATATTAGTTTATGTAATGTGTGATAGTGATGTTGGAGTAGGTGTAATAAAAACACATTCAGTGTGCGCTCTCGTACGACCGGTATTCTTATTTTTTTGTACGTAAAAATTTCGTATCCAATGTGCGCGCGGCCTACGAATACAACGAATACGGATGACGTACAAACGAGTTACACAAGGTACATCAATGTACCGGTCGGCGGCCGAACGATATTGCCGCGAAGAGTCACAGTTGTCGGAGGCTGAACGATATTGCCGCGACGAGTGGCATGTGTCGACGGCAGAACGTTATCCCCGCGACGAGTAGTCGAATATAATACGAATATATTGTTATACGCACGTTCAACGCGATTCAACACGTTCAACGTACGCGGTTCATTCGTACGCGGTCCGCGGGAGACGTCGACGTACCAGGAGCGCAGGACCCGGACGTTGTTGCCGCGTCGGGCGGTCGACGGTAGCCGTCGCCGCCGCCGCAGTGCACACAGAACCTCATGATCTCCTGGTCCTTAAAATCTCCCGGGTCGACCGAAGCCGAACGTCTGCTAGAATCAAGTTTCCGTTTAAAACGTTAAAAATAATTCTTATAATATATCTATTAATATATCTATTCTTAATATGTCATGTTAATATTACATATTAATAAAATAAATAGAAGGTACCTACTACCTACCATCAGTTCGTTAAATAACATATTTTAANATTTACGATATATTTAATGCTACATTTTTAACATTTATGGTCAGTTTAAAGAAAAATTTAAACATATAGATACAATCAATTATAAAAGTATATAATTAAGTATATAATTACTAATTACTAATTATATGTACACTTTCCACTTCCAAAAAAAATGTATTGTAGTACAAACTATTAACTATTAGTATTAACTTTAATACTCAAATACTTTAAAATAATACTTCTAGATAATTCTAAATATAAATTATTTATTATATGTTTGTTTTACCACCTTTAATAAATCAACCTAACCGATCTATACTTTATGTTTATTTTTTATAGTATTCTAAACTGTATCATTTAGGGAAACTTAAAGATACGAAATCATGTCCGTGTCCGTATACGAATATGATGTGTACGACAATCCTCAACGTATTCGTAAGAGGTACAAAAAAGA
The DNA here is from genome assembly GCA_902439185.1 of Cinara cedri. Classification (NCBI taxonomy): domain Eukaryota; kingdom Metazoa; phylum Arthropoda; class Insecta; order Hemiptera; family Aphididae; genus Cinara; species Cinara cedri. Next base: position 200,151 of record CABPRJ010002430.1, on the reverse strand, counting down.
CCTCCATGTACCAGGAGCGCAGGACTCGAATGTTATTGCCGCGACTATTCGTAGCGGTCGTCATCCGAACGATATTGCCGCGACGAGTCTTAGCAGTTGGCGGCGGCCGAACAATATTCCCGCGACGAGTCGTCGGCGGTAGCCGTCGGCGCCGCAGTGCACATAGAACCTCATGATCTCCTGGTCCATAATAAAATTCTCGTTTCGATGGCGACCCCCAGCCGAGATTCCGCCCTAGAAAAAAAGTATGACGTCGTCATAATATGATGCCTTTTATCCGTGTTTTAATTTTTAACCTATACCAACATTTTAAAATACGTATACGTACGTAACCCCTTTATCGAACCTCCCTACCATACCATAAGAAAACTAATTTAATATTATAATATATAAAAATAATGCATTGTTTACATTTAAATTTCTAAATTTAATATGTTTATTACATAATAATAAAATAAATAGATACCTATATCAAATAAATAAATATTATATTAAAATTGTTATCTGAAAGCTATAGTGAAAATTTATACACAATACTCATTGTTATAGTTGAATTTTGAAATTATAATTTCTTTTGGGTTTCAGAAATTGTGTAATTGTCATATTATTAGGATTGATTATTATAGTATAATTAAAATATGCCAAGATACATTATTTTTTTTTTTAAACATTGAGCTATTGACGAAGAATGTAATTTTTCGATATATTCAGTAGTTTTCTTAATAATTGGCAAAAACTAAAATAAATAAAAACAAAAATATGATAATTTTTTGTAATTTATATTTGACTAGCCGAGTAGTTTTTGTAATAGTTGGACAATAAAATAAAATAAAACGTAGAAATAACGGAAAACTGTACAAAAATTATTATTTTATTATATTCAATTTGGTTTTTTCATTGTAATAAATTTGAAAATATTTGTAAATTCTTGCAATTTTGACGGAAAACTCATATTTGCCTTATATACCGTCGTAAAATTTTCAAATCGTTCGAGCCATATTTAAGCTATTTAGATATATTTTAATTTTGCCGATTTTTACCTAATTTTAATTTTGGTAGGTACACTTTGAATACAATTGTTAGACTAAACATAAATAATTTAAAATTTGACACGAAGTTTATTATCAGTTAAACTTAGTGGTAAAAAAAAAAATCGATTGTTATGTAGTATTGTAGAGTTTTTTTTTTTTTTGTAAGTTTTTGAAATCAGATTATAACAAAATTTGTAAATATTACGTCATTTTGAATCGTTTTTCGTTAGCAATGGTGTATCGTTGTTAGTACTTTCAAAACTTGCTTCTTACAACAGTGACACACGCGTCCCCATTATCAGTTCTTTTTTTTTTATTTTACTCATACCCAACTCAGTAAATTATTACATTGTATGTTATACGTATTTATTTATATAGATTTTCCTAAAAATGTAGATAACTTGGTTTACTGTAATAAAAAATTGACTACATAATTAATATCTGATGACACACGCAAAGAAAACGACAAGGCAGAAAAGTTGCACAGTTTATTATTTAATTAAGTAAATAAATATAGTAAATTAATATATAAATAAATAATTACAAAATGTGTATTGTACACTTATCATAATACTCCAGGCAACGCATTCATTAATTAATTTATTTTATTTTTATGTATAAATTGTATACATTTTATATAGTAATTTGCGAGTATGCTTTATTATTTAATATTTAATGCATAAAATAGAACATTTTTCAATCTGTTTTTATAATCTGCCGATGTTCGTCAGATTGTGATGAGGCTTTTTATTAAGTATTTAGGAATTTCCCGGTATAGTTATAGACTATGAGAATAGTCTAGAAGTTCCTAAAAAAAAAATCACCTTTCTCAGTGAAAAACGATAATAGTCTGCATATTTTACATTTGTTTTATTTATTTACCTTGGAGATTATATGAAGAACCAAAACTAAAATGTTTGTAGAGACTTAATAGTGACTAAGAAGCCTCCCTATAGACCAATTTGCACCGGGGCGCACAGATACCTAGCTACGGCACTGTATGTACATAATAACACGAACTTAACGGGATCACAATTGTAGTATTTTGAAAATATTGCTAGACCCATAAAAATTGTCAAAACTGATATCAGCATGAGTAGCGCCATTATTACGTAAAATATTTAATTGTTTTATTTAGGCTATATGCTTAATATTTTTAAAAGAATATTTCATATTTTTTATTTTATTAAAAAAGATTTATTATGAAAAAAAGACGTCTTAGGATGATGGGTACGGGTACAGCCACTGTTATAGGTAATTTAATTTATACCTTAATTTAATGTATACCTGTAAGCAATGATAAACCATTGCTTACGAAAAATCGATTCTTTAAACGTACTTTAAATACATTGATTAATTATTTACCATTTATATAATAATTATATAGTTGTAACATAAAATATTGAATTATATAAATGATTCCAAATTGTATTATCTAAGTTTTTAACTATGTCTTTTTAACATTATACAACTAATTATTATAATGGTTATCATTGATCATAGTATTTTTAGTCAATGATTCTATAAGTGTGTATACCTTCAATGCAAATTATTAACAAAAATATTTGAATTGTTGTCAATTTTAATAATAGATCAAAAATGCTATTATTAATAATTATTGTAGTATTAATATGTTTACTACTGACTGATAATTAGTAAATAATCTTTTGTAGACTGTAGACACTTTACAGTTTGCATTGCTTTAGTAAAATCACAAGTACAAATTAATCTGAAAGAGCTAATTGAAAAGTCAAAACCAGATAGATTGTATAATTTGATAGTTAAACGTTGATTATCTTTACTTTAACTTCTTTAAACAATTATTGTTTAAAGAGGCACTGTTTCTTTTAAGTCAAGATTGTCTTTTTGCAAAAGTTTACATAATGGTAAACCATATTAAAACAAAAATAATTTGCATTAAGGTTAAAAATTATTATTAATATTTTATACAATTGCATGACAATAAATTTGTAATATTTACTTTAATAACTTGGAGAGAAATTAAAAATTCTGAGTCCATTTTAGGATATTTTAATTGTAAACTAGTAAATAAAATAATGTCAAAATATGTGTTACAACCCTTAAAATTATATTATATTATGATAATTTGAAAAGTTAAAAGTTATCTGTGATCATAGTTATTATCTACTTACTAAACCATATCAAATAATACAGACTGATAAGGAGATAAAAGGAATGGACTAAGATATTTCTATATTATATAAGTACATAACACCAGGGCCAGCAGGCGGTGTAAGCTATATAGTTGCACATAGCCTCATTAGAGGGCCCGAGTTTAGTCGAAATCATAGATAAATAGATAGGTATACCTCAACTAATTTTTCAGAAATGTAAGCGTACCTTTATTATTTGTTTGAAGTGAAATGCATGGGACGTAGTGAAGGATAAAAAGTACCATGTTTGAAAAGAGCTGTATGTAAGAGACTATATCTATAAATGTATATATGTATTTAAGGATATAAATTCGGGTCACCGAAAACGATTTTTCAGACAAGTTTGGAGCTATCTGTCGCTGGAAATTAACAGTATTTGAATATTTTTACTATTTAATAAAATATACTTATACAAATTGCATCCATTTATCTTTGATTTCGGTTATACATTCATCTGCATAAGAAATATTTAAACAAATTTACTTTAAATTTATTCCTTATTATAATACATTTCAAGGAAATTAAAATTATATCTGAATAAATGTATTTGTATGACTACAAAGGTTTTTAAAAAATTAAAAAGCTACATTTTATTTTATCCATACAGATATATTTGTATTTTAATCAATTTAAGACAAAGACTTATTACAACAAAAAAACTTCTCCCCCGGGTCATTTACCCAGATTATCAAACCAGAATGACAATTGAAAATAATTTTAAAAATTCCATCATTAACAATTGTATAAGATGAAGACTGAAGATGTGTGATAATGATATGTTGTTACCATTAAGCTTAGCTACCAGCTTATACAATTTTTGATAATTTAGTATACCTATTATAATATACTGTAAACTATCATAATATAAAATCAAGGAATATAATTTGTATAATTCATTTGATTAATTGTAACTAATTTATACAAAATACATTATTATTATCACTTGGATCTACTACAATATTAATAGTGTTATTTATAATTTTTCTAAGAAAAAAAATGGTATATTGCATTAAAATTAATATAATATAATATAGTTATATAGTATGTAATTGTACATACTATGTACATTGGTACATAAATATTAAATTATAATATAATAAAAGTATTATTTATTATAAAGAATTATGATATAGGATATTAATATTTAATATAAAGGTGTGTATTTTATTAATGCATTGAAAGTAAAACTATAAATGTGAGTGAAGACACTATTAATTTTATTTTGTATGGAACAATATTAGTCTCCCCTAAAATTCAATCAAATTATAGAAACAAAAAAAAAAAAAAAAAAAAGATTCATTTGACATAAAACAGTTGAAAATTATTGACTCTTACTTAAACTTGAGTAGATCACCAAAAATAATATAAATAATACCATCATTAATTTCTAACTGAAAGAATTATAGAACCCATCTACAAGAACCTTTGATTTAGTTTTAATTTAGCAATAAAATAAAATGATTCCATCTATATGATTAAGTCACCAATGGATCAAAACTAATTATTTTATGATAATTATATCATAATAAAATAACTAAATAGTAAATAATAATATTAAATACATATATATATATATTATAAATACACACTTAAATAGCAATAGTAACATAAGTTATAACAATTAATATATACTAATATAATATTATATGTGATAATCTAAATAGTTTACATATAACAAGAAAATAATCAAAACATAGTAATAATTAAATTTCACAAACAAAGTTATTATTGAGTTATTTATTGTATTTAAATGGGTATTGCCTAAATGTTTGATACTATATTATATATAAATTAGTTTATCATATTCCTTTGTTTCAATAGAAGGTTTAATTAAAGGTAGAATTAAACATTGGCAGTACAAAAGGAATAATATGATATGTCACACACATTTAATTAGAGGGAGATCGAGGTGGAATATTAAATTCTTAAGGACATAGTAATAAAAAGTTAATTAGAGTTCAAAGATTTGAGAAGACAGAGAAAGCAGAGACTTATTCTGTGATGTTTTCCTCAAAACTCATACATTGATTGATGACAGTTTGAGATAGGTTATGGATTACCTCCGGCTGACCAATCTGATAATTTTCTTCGAGTATTTGACTCATTATATTTATACCATCTTCAGTTATTACAGTTGCACAATACTTTTCAGCTAAAACCAATAACATTATAGGTAATTAAAATCCAGAATTATATGTACAAACCATTCAATTTAAAAATACATGAAAATAAATAATATAAAACATTATACTAACGATATACTCTGGTAAGATTTGCTAAAGTCCATGCTGCCCATTGGACANATACTGGTGTATGACTAATTTGGGCTATCTTCAATAGTGTTTTTACAGACCGATATCTTATGTCTAGAATGGCATCTAGATTCCAGCTCTGCAAAGCCCGTGTCATATGATCTAATACTTCACATCTTGTAGGAGATTGTATAATCCATGCTTTATGGCCATCTGAAGCCAAATGAACAATGATTTCAGCAGCATAATAACGAATCTGTACATAAAAAAAAAACTTTGTATAAGTAATACAATATCAAATGCAATAATTGTTAATTACCTGAATTTCATCTCCTGTTAAACGCAAATTATCAAATAAAACTTCAATTAAATGATTTTTCATTAGCCTTCCTCTAAGTTCTTTAATTTCAGCAATATTTCTCAATACACAATACATATTTCGTTTCATTAAAATTTCATTTGGATAAGTCTAAAAAGTTATCAAAATCATGAGTTATATTTTATTCATATGATTATCTGCTATTATTATTTTTACCCTTAGGCATTCAAACATATAATGTAATCCCTTTTGATCAAGGAACTTTTTACAATTTTCTTGCAAATCATTTGTTAAATGATTAATTGTTTCAAAGGCTAGATCAACCTGTTCAAATGTATTTTGACGAATCCGAGTTTTAATTATTACAATCAATTTCTATACAAACATAATATTATATATATTAATTCCAGATATAAGAATATTATAGTTCAAAAAAAACGACAAACTGATTTACAATAAAATACCTTCTCAAAATGAAAAGTCAATATTAGATTAGATTAGATCAGTGAATTAAAAAAAAAAAACAAAGATAAATTAGATAAATGTGGAATATATTAGCAAAAAAAAGCCTATATATAATATTGTATATGATAGTTTGTAATGTAATTTTAGTTTTATTTTTAAATACAAATAATGAAATTAGACTTATAACTAAAATTATAAAATAAATATCCGGTTAATTTTAATCAAGTAAAAATAGGTTAATTGTTATGTTTAAGTTTGACTTTTTCAAACTATTCATTTTTTTACCTTTATAATACCAGCCTTCCCAAGATCAATTCTTTGTTTTTTGTTCCCACCAAGTGCACACCAGTTAATTATAACACAAGCAATTTGCAAAGTGTAGTCTTGATTATTCGCAGATATGATAAAAAGTGATATTTGAACAAAATAATCATACAGAAACATCTAAAAATACAAATTTTATTAAATTGCCCATGTAAAATAACTTAGTTTTATATTATATTTTTATTTTTTAGTCAATTTAATAATTTATACATTAGATATTAGTACATCTTAAATTTTGTTTAACAAATCATTATTGAAGTTCAATTAAAAAATATCAATTCAAATGTATTGGTTTATATTTTAAATTTATAAAACTTTTAATATAAATTTAAATAAACTTCAATTAATAATTGTTTAATCATATAAAGCAATTTTATCATTAAGTAGAAAATTAGAAATATAATGAAAAGAATGAAAAATAAAAAATTAATGTTATGTTAATATATTGACTTCATGAGCCAAATGTGACATTTTGAACCATAAAGTTTAACATTTTAAAAAAGGAATGTTATTATACTAAATCAAAATTCTAGGTTTAATAAATTACATGTAGATTTTAAGTGTCATGTTAAAAGTTACTATTTAGAAATACACAGTTAGGTTAAATTAGGTTATTATTTAATTACGATCAAATTTATTATTAATTTAGTATTTATTATGACATTTAAACAAAATGTTTGCAATATATATCCAATATACTAATAATATATAATATTTCTTTAATTATTAATAAAATATACAAAAAAGAAGTTATAACCAAACAAAATGTGTTGTATATTTATACTAACCACATACTGATGATGTTTTTCAAATCCCCATCTAAGCACCAATTGATCCAAACTAAGAAAAGCCCAAGTCAAAATTCTTGCATCATATTCGTGATATAATATCAAAGTTATTATTCCAGTAATAATGCGTTTTTTGATAACATCTTCTAGTAATAATGACTGGCTTTCGTATTTTACAATATAAAAAAGAGCAGCACTAAAAAAATGTTAAATACAAATTTTACAATTTCTAATGGTTAAAGGATTAGTGAAAACTGACATCGCAGCAATTTCAACTTTAATGATCTCTAGGTGTTTTGTAATCACTTTTAAAACAATCTTTCTGGCTTGATCAAGTAAGTCATTTCTATACTGATAATTACTCAGCAAATTGGTAAGACGCTCTAAAAGGTTCTTGAGTGTTTTTGGATTATCCATATGCAATTTGAGGGCCTTAAATATCTGTTTTTCATACACATCACCACAACATAAATTAAAATAAAAATATTAATTAATATTCATTCTAGTTGCCTACATAGTTCGGAGGTTAGATAGGATAGTGAAGGGTTTAACCACCAAAACTCCTCAAAAAATGTTTGATTAAAAATATATAATATATATTATAGTAAAAGAACGAGTTAAAATTAATAAAAATCCAAAATAATGATATGATTTATCAAATAATTAAAAATAATCCACACGAATTAAGAAATAATAAAAGGAAAATGGATTTTATTTTTTAAAATAAATAAATGCCAAATAAACTTATACTACTAATAATAATACTGTATAATTTTTAATACAAGTATACTTTCATAAATATTTTTAATTATTATAATACTATATTTTTAATTTTTGATAATAAATTTATTTTGTTATAGTTTTTATCTTCGGGAATTTTTAGATTTTTATTTTTTTGAATTATATTTTTGTCTTTAATTAATTTTATAAAATTATAATATTTGCCTGGAAAAATTGACTAGTTAATATTAAATATTCGTCCAATAGTTTATAAGATATATTATAATCATTTAAAGTTAAGATTAACAAATACATCAATTTTTTTGAAAAATATTATATTGTAGAATATGAAATCAACAACAAAATGTGTTGATAAAAGTATAGTACCTATAGTATAGATACCTATATATTATAGTTTCATTAAGTCATTCAAAAGTAAAATTATAACAAATTAAGAAGACAAAATGAGTCTTATAGAAGATTGATCACTCTATACACTAAATAATACATATAACCCGTCCTCCCTCATAGAAGGAAATTGTATCTACACCATTCATACAGTAAGTTTATATTTAAAAAAACATTACAGTTTGTAGTGGTCGATCATCACACATCAATATAGGCCTAAGTACTCGATTTACTGAACTAGGAATCTCTGGCTTCTTATTACTTTTGACTGGTTCTTGAGACCTTGTACGCTAAATATAAACACCCCCATCAAAAAAAAATTGTATATACCCCATCGACTAAATTTATAATATGTTTAAAACTTATTACAATTTGTAGTGGCCGATCAGTACTCATCAATAAAGGCTTAGCCTCTGGGATCATTGAACCACGAATGTTTAACTTCTTGTTACTTTTGGCTGTCTCTTCAGTCTTTCGAGTGGAACTAAATATTTTGTTGAACCTATAAATCAGTAAAAACACTTATGAACATTAAAGAATTTTGACGCACTGATATCCATCAAGATACTTACAAATCCATTATTAATGTCACCTATAATGACTTAACTTCCGAAATATTAATATTCTTGTATTCTTTTTGTCAATTTGAAAGATATTTATAGAGTTTGCCAAACAGTGAATTTGTTAGCGAATATACGAACAAACACTCGGTCACAATATAATAAGTATCAATTCTTTACGCCTACACTATACGAGTACAGTAGTATTGCGCATATATTTTATTAAGGTGTTGCGCATGGTTGCTATGAAGATTATTGATCGACAGAACATTGAATTCTGCGCAGGTCTCAATTTAACATGACAATCAGAGGTTCTCAAACTTACTTTGAAAGTTTAAAATTGTATATACTTATAAATAAAATTATATACTATATACTATATACTTATATACTTATATAATATATATTGTATATTTTATATCAATATTTGTATTTTTCAACGTATAGTATTGATGCAAATATTAAATATTTCATGTAGGTACTATAATGGATATGTGGCAATAATGTTTACCTTACTCAGAGCTTAAAAGCTTCACATGTAGCTACCTAATTGATAAAAACATGGCATTTTGTATTGCTTGTAATATCTAGTTTGTACAAATTAGAACCATTGTTAGAATTTTTTTTTTTTTTTAATTGTACCATAATTTATTTCATTTTTTGTTTGTAAAATACTGTTTTTATGCGAGTTCGTCTTTGACTGAATGTTGAATTTTGATGTGTTCAACATTCCTTTAAAATTAATTATAATTTGTTAATCACTCAAGTGTACATAAAACTGAAAATTGAAAAAGACGGATATACTTCACCACGTGGAGGGTTCACTGTTGAAGGTTAGAAGTTGAAAAGTTAGAGGGAAAATTTAATGTATATCTGTACGCAACGATTAACCATTGATAACAAAAAACGATCCTGAGCATAGTTTGTTTAATAATGTTGCATTGTCAACAATATATACAACATATTATGGTAAAATAATTACATAATAGTTATTTTTACTTAGATGTATTTCATAATAGTCATACATTATAAAACATCTACAAAATCTTTCACTAAAACGATTTTCGTCAAACTTTGATATTAAAAAAAAAAAAAAAATTCTGCATTACTCAATTTTTTTTTTGGTTTTTTAGTTTACCTATTTTATCCAAAGAATACCTACAGGCTACAGAAAACAAATTAATTAACAAAAAAATCCGAAAAATTAAAATGTTTATGAATGGCTCAAAAATAACTACAATATTTTGAAAATCTTAACTCGTCTAAAAATAACAAATATAAGTTTCCTGTACAACTGTATTTATTTTATTTTACCTAGGAATTATTCAGAATTTCAAAAACTTAAGGACCTAATTATATGCCAGATACTATTGGTTGTATTGATGTATAATACCTGTCTAGTTAAGTAGTAATAAGTAGTAAGTATTAAGCTTTAAGTAAATTGTCGAAATTAATGTGTACATATATAATGTATGTATATATATATATATATCTTTTGTTCAAAAGGGTTATCCTCTATATTTAATAAAAATAAAATATAAATTTTATATTGGGGAATTTGTTATTTAAGAACTTACTTTCATATACTTAGAGATTCTGCTTTTCCATTTCTTCACAACCTTATGGTACCATACAAGGATATCTATAATTAAATATACTAGGTAATATATTATTATTGTTTTTTTTTTTTTTCATATTTTTCTGTTCAATTAATAGTATCAACTGTAAAATTTAATATTAATAGTGTAGGCAATTAGTTATCATTCTGTACAATAATACATTTTGTAAAATAATTAACTATTTATACAATTTTGTTTTTTTTATTTTGAATTTTACATGATTATTTTGATCATGTACTTTTTATTTAATGCTTGTTTAAACCACCAGCTTACATGCCAGCAGTTCAAAGCCATTCAAATGAATAATGAGGAATGCAAATTCAAATCACATCAAATGTATAATTTAGAATTTTTCTGATCTATATGTACTATTGATACTGATGATTTTACTTTTTTTTTGGTACATAATTACTTTTTGTATACAGTGACCATGAATTTTACTGAATCTGAGAGGAATTAGAGAGATTTCTAACGAGCAGGATACAAGCTGGCATTTCAATTCCATTCAAATGGAAAAAAGTAAGTTTCTATTTTTTTTTTCCTATGCATAAATATTTTGTTTATATAATTTAATTATTTTTTAATAGCATCCATGAGTGATAGAATCTAAAATTTCTACTCCATCCACTACCAACAAACAACCTACCTGATACTGATTCTGAAAGCAATGAATTTGAGTACATGTACAAAGAATGCAATATGGATTTCACACAGATTTTAGCACACAAAACATATGAACATACATTTTCTGGCAGCAGTCACGTGTCCTCATTTTCCAGAAAATAAATGTGATAAAAATGAAATGAACAAAAAATATGTTAGAGTTAATTACCCACACTTAAATTTATTAATAAAAATAGAGAAATGGAGTTTATTTTTTGAAGGTAAAAATGTTACACATTCTGTTAATTTCTTCTTTAATGATAAAATGAATGAATTAATCAATTTATCTTCCAATAAAATCCAATGTAACTAAAATACTAAAAAATATTGTAAATTAAAACATTGGATTTCAACTAGTCTTGTTACCTCAATAAAAATAATTGGAAAAATGTGTAATAAAACCCTTAAACAACCATGTAATGTTAGCCTAAGAAATCATTATGTAGAAATACATTGAATAAATTAATAAACTTGCCAAAAATTTGTATTATTGTAATAAAATGAATAAAGCTAATACAAATTTTAAAAAAAATATATAAAAATATATTAAAGAAACATGTAACACAAAAACAAATAAAAAAACAACAGTAAATGAAATACTTAGTGAATATGATAACATAACCTCAGACAAATATAAAGTTGCTAACATCTTGAATACATTTTTTACTTATGTGGGAGCTGATATTACTAATAGTATTTATATGAGTGATTTTTAACTAAGAAAATGGAATGAACTCAACTATAATTGTTATATTACCAACTATTTATTTTAAGCCAATTGAACCTGGTCAAATAAGTTACCTTATTAGTCAATGTAAAGAATACTCCACTTTCTATAAAAGGTCATTGACTAATTTGTTATCAGATCAATAAAATGCAAAAAAAAAAAACAAGTAGTTGGTGTTTAATTCTGTTGACCATGATATCTTATCAAAAAACTATAATACTACTGAGTTTTTAAACTAAGCTTTTTCAAGTCATATTTTACAAATAGTTATTGAATGGTTACTGTTTACTCTTAACATCAATAAACTTTTTAAACAAAACTAGAAAAATATTATGTTTTGCAAATGATACAGCTGTTATATTTATTAATGACTGTTTAAATAGTATTGAGGAAAAAATAAATGTTGGACTAAAAATGTTAAATCCTGGTTAGATAATAATTCTCTTCAGATTAATTTTAATAAATTTATGTTACATGATAATTTCTGTACACTTAGTACTAGACATTGTTGTTCCTCTTCTATTAAAAGGTAAACTTAGTCAAATATTTAGGCTTGTATCTTAAGTGAAATATACATATTGATAAACCAACTAGTAAATTAATGAAACTTGTTTGTGTCTTTAAAAATATTTTAAGTGATAAACTTAAAATTATAGTATACAAAGCATTAATTTCAATACATAATATTGTATGGCATTGCTATCTGGAGTTCAGCTTTAAAACCCATACTATTAAATTAGAGACCATATTAAACTCATTAATTAAGTTCTTATTCAAAAAGTCATGGTTTCACTCTACCATTCGACTATATAAAGAATTAAAAATGTTTAGTCTTACCAATATTCATTTATTATTTGTTTGTACACTAATATTTAAATATAAAAATACTATTATTTTAACAAAGATACATAGTCAGAATACAAGATTTAGAAAAAATATTAATTTAATTAATTTTAAATTAAGAACGGCTTTTGAACAATTAGGACCATATTAGGTTTTTGTAAATTTCTGTATTAAATTTAAAATTAATCTTCAAGACTTTTAGAATTCCATTAATTTTAAGCAACCTGTTGTAGATATTATAGTAAATAAATAGTAAACATAGTGTTTAGTATAAATAATAGGATTTAGTTGAAATTATTGTGAAGATTTTTATTGTATACATTTTATTAATTTGCTTTATTATAGTTATGATCAATCATCTCTTTGAATGTAAATTAAATTTCATGTATACATTAGAAATTGAATTATTGTATTAAACCTCTCTGCACATCCATTAGCTTGGAGGTGACCAACTTTTTTTAGTTGTAAAGATAATTTAGTTTTATGTAATATTGTTGTAATTGGAATTCTATTCAATAAATAAATACATAATATTTGAATGATAAAAAATGTTTAACCACTTGGCAGTAAAGGGACCTAATTGTATGTATAGATGTTGTGGAACCTTGTCCAACCACTTGTTACAAGTTATAATTATTTACTTCAAAGTTCTAATATGTAATGACATTTTCAGACTATTTTAGTGAAATCTAGAATTTAATTATATAGCACACAACGAATAATTTTCTTATATTTCTTTAACACAAAATAAAATGGAATATTTTTAGTTCAACTGTGCTCAGATTTTTCAAAAATGACACTTATACCCCTTGTTGTTATTATTGTTATTTTAATTTTGTTTAAAATATTTTTAAAAACTTAAAATGTTTAAAGAAAATTTATATTTACTTTTTCTGGACGTGGTAAATTTTTTTTTTTAAAAATTTGATAGGGTTCATTATGTTAAGTACTAAGTTATACTAAGTGGACAAAAACAAAAATTTAGTTTTTATAAACGTTAAAATCAAATTTTGAGGAAAATCGTAAATATTATGGCTTTTCAAAATAAGTATAACCAAATCGTTTTCTGTTATCAATGGTTTATCATTGGTTACAGGTATAAATTTAATAACTTCATGTATACCACCTTCCCATTATCCATCTACAAATTACTACAGTGACCATATACAGCTCCTTTTTATTGTTTTGTATGTATGTATTATAATATACTATTAAATCAATAATTTTGTTTTTATTTTCTGTTGTTATTTGGTTTAAATTAAAATTATTTTTATGAAATTGAAAATTTGTCTGTATTGTGAATTACCCCAAAACAGTAGCGCATAGGACACCTGTCAGTTATCAAAAATTGTAATTGGTCGCACATTGGGCACAGTAGTACAGTACCTATGTTTATCATCGTTATTATTGGTATTTTAAAATTGATTTATCTACATTCAAATAATGTTATTTTTTTATCGTTTCACAGTCTTTCTTTTCAAAATATTTCTTCATTGCAATACTCCCAGTTTATGTCACCTTCCCCAGATTTATTTGCTAATTGAATGTTAACGTTAGGTTATTAAATTTAGCGTTTCTGCTTTTTCCAGAAATATCAATATTATTCACAAATAACCTTTCTAATATATTTTCCTAGATTTTAAATTTTGTTTTGTTCTTATCAAACCATCAGTTATATTATGACCAGAATTTTAAACAGCAATAGCTAATCTATTGATAAATGACACAATCGTCTATTGTATTATTAAATATGTACATTATATACATTAAGTATCAGATTAAGTATACTTACAACAAACCCATCATTAGAACCTTTGAACAATTTAGTATACTGATCTAGTTTGGGTCTTTTAGCATTTGTTTTTGCAGATATTTAAAAAACAGGAATTATTAACAAATTATAATGTCCTAAACAAAAATTATACGTTTGATAATATTTAAAATTTGATTTACTTGTTAGTTAAAAAATATTTAAATAATCAATTTTAAAAAAATAATATCAATTATAACTTTAATGCATAATTTATATACTTAGTTCAACATTGCCTAAGTCATTAATGATCTCTACAGGAATGTGATTATTAGCCACATATTCATTAATAATGCCACTTCCTGCAAAATCCTCATCAGTCTTTTGTTGGAAAAAATAAATGGTTTTTACTTGTTAGTGATATAATAAAAAAATTATAACTAAAAAAAAATATTTAGAATTAACTCAAATAACGTTTACTCAATAGATAGAATTAATGGAGAAACCCATCATCCAAACCAAAACTGTGAATATTTCAAAAAGTGTAAATGGTACGTGGATATGAAAAGTTTGAGAACCGCTGATCTAGTTAATGATAATTAAGGCTAGGATTTATATGCAATAAAAAATGATTAAACAAACCAAATAAATATTATTTAAAAAAACATTTTCTATACATTTTTTTTAAATACCAATTAATAAAATTAAATATGTTAAACACAAAAATATATGATGAAATAAACACTTATTAAAATGTTATCTTTAAGAAAGTAGTTGAAAGGTTAAAAATTATTTTAAATTTTTCAAAATTGGACAAATCCCCCGCCATAAGTGCCAACAATTTTATGTAAACTCGGATGTATTACTAATAATGACGTTATAAATATGATGTTGAAGTATAGTTTTTGGGTTTGGTAAATAAAAAGCCGGCAACTTCACACGTGGTTGGGCTACTGTTGTCGGTGAGAAATCGGTAAGGTAGTAGAGGAAAATTTAATGTACATTTGTAAATAACGATAAATCATTGCTAACGAGAAACGATTCTGAGTGGAGTTCAGTTGATTGTGTTGCTTTGTCAACCATATATATGTCATATTATGGTAAAATAATTAAATTAGCATTATATATTTTCTCTAACCGTATTTGTTTAATATTGCGGGTATCCATTTTCCCGTTTTCATATGTTTTTTCTCGGTTTTTCACATCTATTGGAAAACTTCTGTAAAAATTAAAATTGAACTCCTTTAAGTATCTCCCCAGTTAGATTTACTTTTAGAAAAAGTGCTATCATTGTAAATCGGAGCAAAATTTCTGGTAGAAAAGTTATCACGAAAAAAAAAAAAATAAATACCGTAATTATTAACACATTTCGTACATTTTCCCGTATTTCCTCTGTTTTATCCCGGTTTTTCACACTTGTAATAAAACTTAGTTGGTATTCCATTGACGTGTTCAGGATTTTTTTTACAGGATTAGGCATATTTTTGTATAAATCATAAGTTTTAATAAAATATCGAAACGAAAATAAAAGTTAGTAATTAAGCCTACCTATTAAAATGTATAATATAATAATAATGTTAGTTACTAAGTAGCATACCGTACTTGTATGATATTTATAATAATTGTGAATTGAGAATGACGACGATTATTTAAGGGGTTCAATTTAGATAATATACAATGCACGTGTGCGTAATAAGTGATCATTAGTGTGAGTGTGAATCTGTTTACCTACACACCGCCTATGGCACCACCATAGCAGAATTGGTTTTGTCGTGTTTCGTGTCGTTATCGTACATTACACCGTCGTGTCGGCCGCTACAGCTACACATAACTGGTATAATTTTCATAACACATTTACTATTTATGGGCATTTTAAACTTTCGAGTTTTTTTTAGTTTTTTTTGGTTTTATGTCGATAAAATTGGTTTGACCGCACAGAAATGCATCAAAATTTGACAAAAGTTTGACAAGTTATAATATATAAAAAAGTATACGTTTATACCGAATGTTCAAAAAACATAGTGTGTGTGTGTGTGTGAGTGTATAATTGTACTGTTCTGTTTTTTTTTTTACACTGCGTCGTCTGCATTAGTATAATGTAAACTTTTTTAAACAACAAAATAATATTATGTCATATCTTCACATTTTGATGTTTACATACCTATATAATATAACGTAACAACTATTATTGCTTATTTATTGATTTATATTATCTGGAATCTCCTATGTAAAGTCCTTTTTTTGTATTTTAACCTTTTATTGAGGCCTATTCAAGTTATAAAAAAACATTTAAAATAAAAATAGCTGACAAATAATTAATGAAAGCAAAACAAAACATTTACTACACCAGACAAAGCATTAAAACCACTCTTGTATGATCTTTTAGACCAGGCACCGTCTGCTATCACTATAACCTAATTTGCGGTTACATAATTATGTTTGTACCATAAACAGTATACATTTTTTTTTATAATTATAAACGTACTAAGTCATATATGGGATCGTTTCTGATTTTTGTTTTAAGAACGTGGCAACAATAATTATAAATACGACGCACGGCGTGTGTGGATATACGGGGTCTCTTGTACGAACTCGCATGCCATATCAGATGACAATTATTTCATTATTACGAAAAAAGTTTTATTTTTCACTCAAATCGACGATTTTAATTCCAACAATACGTTGCATCTATTTGAATTCTGACAAAATATTCTAATTATTCACTACATGAACGAGATATCGGCCGAGGCAGATTTTTAAATTGTATTTAATTGATTAAATAATTAAGTTTGAAATTTTGCAAACTTTTGAAAACAAAGACTATATTTATTGCATTTCAAATAATAAAAATAAAAATTGTAACCCGGCCGTTTTCTCGCACATTTTATGGATAATCCGAATAATTTTTTAAAACGAAAATCAAGATAATTTTCGCCTCGTATCGTTTGAATTAGAAACAGTAGTCTTTGATAAGGAAAAGGTTACTATCGAGGCCTAATCGATGCTGCAGCATGATCGATTCTAAGAAGTAAGAAATAGGCAATTCATTCGACAGGTATAAACGAGTTATATCGGTGTGTGAGAAGCAAGTGAATATCAGTGTGAATGTGATTCGATGAGTGTACCAGTCTGCCTTCTGCACCACATCAGGTACTCGTCGCACTAGTATGGGAGCCACTCGGGTCCCGGATCCAAGTGGTTTTGATAGGTAGTATGCTAGTTGGGTCCAAACGGTTCCTTTTCATTTTTTCAGACTTAGAACTGTCAGTGATTAACAATTTGAAATAAAATAAGTATATGATTAAAACACTTTTTTTTTTGTCAGATGAATTAATATTTTGGAAAACATTCAGAAGGTCGTTCAATTAATACTAATTTAATATAATATATAAAAACATATTTAAAAATGTGTTATTTAATTTCATTTAATACTTATGTATTAAATGTAATAAGGTAAAAATTTATAAGAGAGCGTTTTGACAGAGTCAAAGTTTTTTTTCAGTCATTTCTCCTTTATAAATTGTTTTTTTTATGTATAAACATTCCCGTAGATTTTTTTTCCCGTAATTTTCATTTTGTTGTGTCTACTCGAGTATTTTTTAGAACTTCTAATATACTCACTATTAACTCGATACCGAACTAGTGTACAACCTATGGAAATTTTGGGGTCTAACTCGGGACCCAATTAGTATAGTACCCGCATTAACCCGGTACCCAACTAGAGTACATTTTTGAACTCGGGACCCAACTCGGATGCGCTGAGTGTGGGTACATTTACGGTCACCCTAGTTTTGTCCTTACCTCTCTGCTTGTTCCATTTCTGACTAAGACGTGTAAACTATTTCAAAGTCCAAACTATTTAGACACTCGTGGTAACCAAAACTTTATTCATTATTCGTAGCCTTATGTAATTCTCCGTCATTGCTGTATAGCTAAATCTCATTTGTGTTTATTTAAATCTTATATTTTGTGGTACCTATATAGTGTTCAATATATAGGTATATTAAAGATGTACATCAATAGTGTGTAGAGTGTATACCGTAGATCTACTCTTGGTTTCAAAATTTTAACTTTTGAATTTAGTTTGTTTAGAATACTGTCTTTATCTAGTACAATAATTGCCAACAGGAATAGTGAGGTAGGCATTATAATTTTAATTACAATGTGAATAATTTTACTTTAAAATATCGATAATATTATTTCCAGTTTACTAAAGTGAAATAAAATGTATTATTTATTGACAATTTTAAATCTAATACAATTATACAATAAAGTATATAAAGAGGGTAATATAATTCATAAATTTGTTTTGATGTAACTATACCTACCAAAATCAGGGTGTAGAGTATATTTTTATCTTGAATTTTAACATATAAAAATATATTAATTTTAATTAGGTAAATGAAGTCATTCATATTATATTTTAAACATAAAAAATACATACTTAAAATATCATTATTATAATGTAAAAAAAAAAAAAAATAAAAAAAAAAAAAATAAACAAAATAATTTAAGTAAACTTACGATAATATTGTACTTAATAATTGTATTTAATATTTTCATCGAATACATAAAAACAACACGAAATAAAATAACCACAATTTATGCGATGTCTTTAAAATTCAAATTTAACTGATATTAAATTTAAATTGTGACTAGATATACTTGTTTTTGTTTTTAAAGTTTAAGTGGACATTTCGTCTTCTCCTCGTGGAAAATCCATCACCAGTAGGATCTAAAATCCATGGGTAATAGTTAGGGCATTCCATGCAAGTAAACAGTCTGATTGTCTCTCCTGGAAGTTCTCTGGTGGTCAGTGGGCAAGGATTTGACAGCGAACAGAAGGGTTGTCCCTTAACATCACATTTACTGTTTTCGTCCTTCCATTCCGTGAAATCTCTCATGTTGTCCAATTCAGTTGGTGTTTGCATCCATTGAATAACCTAGAAGAAGGATATTTTTAATATACTATACAATATTGTCAATTTTATATTTAATTTGTTTAATTTAGTTTTTGTTTGAGTAAATTATTAGTTCTGGTCATCTGAGTAATACATATAAAGTTATTACTTATTTGATTATAATTATTAGTAATTACTTACTTGTAACATGTTGACAAAATATACATCATTCCTTTTCAACATTTCTTCGATAAACTTGATTAGTTCATCTTTGAATTCTTTTTTGCTCTTAAGCCATGATGCATGGAAGTGTAATCCTAATGGAGCACGGTTGGTAGAGAAGTGTCGGTTAAAGTTATGTCTTAGTAAGCGGCCAAACTGTTCGCCGGTTTGGATGTTAGAACAGGAATCAACCATATGACAACCTAAATATAGAAGTTAAAATATGTATAAATGTTTAATAAAATATGCAAAAAAAAAAAAAATTCATTGTGATCATTAACCTGGTAGAGATTCGTCAAAAGTTGGATCATCACGCCTGTCCAGTTCATTCATGACCATCTCCCATACCGGATGGCTTCGGCTAGGACAGTTTTGAGCATTACCATTACATTTGTGTGGCATTCTGAAGAACAAAGTGTATGGCCAAATAGGTACACGACCCAGAGATGCCGTAATAGAAGCGTCATACACGAAGAACTGATGTTCCATCATCTGGAACTGTTTATTTCCGCCTACTCTTAGATAAGGTGCTCGAATACCTACGATTGAACCGTCAGAAATATTTGCGAACCTGTTAAAAAATTAATAGAGATTTGTAATTTGTAATTTTGTTGCTTGAAAATGATTTCTAATTTACCTTTCTGTGATAAGTCTAGCTCCGGCCATTTCGGCTAACCAGTCGTCATAGGAACCACCTGTCCAATATTTTGGGTCGTCTTTATGAGTTAATGAAAATACAGCGATTTCGTGTCCTTTACGGTGTAGTTCTTGAACGAAAGCGTAATTAGTGTATTTGTGTGACACGAAAAACGTGCCTTTTATGGAACAACCATTGGGGTTTAAGCGGTTGCTCAATGAGTTGTTGAAAATTTCCTCGTACAAATCCATGTTATCCACATTGACGGCACCATTGAAGGTAATCGTAATCAATTGAGGTACCTATTCAAATGGAATTTAACATTTGCCATGAAAATCGAATTTGTTAACAGATTTGTGAAGTGTTTTTATTTTTTTTTTTTTTATGGAAATTAATTTCTTATGAAAATTTTTTTAAGCAGTCGCTCATGTTAGACTAGATTACTTCTGAAATGCAGGTTGTAAGTATATAAAGAAAAAATTCTGAGTTGACTTAAGTAGTTATAGGTATAAGAACGTATTTTACGAATAATATTTACTTGGCTCGGTTCCAATCCACCAGGTATTCTAGTGCCGTCAGCCGAACAAAAGCAATCGGGTAGCACGCATTGGTTTGGGTCACAGTCAGGAGCACGATTCGGGTCAGTTTCTACGCCTGTATAAATCACAAAGCATAATATTCTGTTAAAGATAATCGATCACGTGACAGCGCTACAGTGGCATAATTGCAATCGATAGCACTTACTGCACGCGTTTTCATCAGACTCGTCCTTGCAGTCCGGTCTGTCATTACAAAATAGTTCCTTGTTGATACATTCACCGTTGCCACATTGTAATTGGTCCTTTGGGCAGACCGGTTCGTCTGTTTTGAAATTCGGCATAGCTTTTCTGGGTTCTGAAAATAATGTCGATTATAAACGTTAAGATATTCGTTTGAATTGCATAATTATTCATTAGGATGATATTCAACGCCAACGAACATTTTAGACCTTGTTAATTTGTATTTGACTGTTAATATGCAGCAATTTCAAATAGCTCCCCGTAAAATTAATTTTGAAATTGAATCGCAATATTATTTGATTGATTTCAATTGTTTATGAATGGAAATTTAACGAAACCAACGTATTAGTCGTAAATCGTATTCGAATTTATTTTAACATTCGGGGCTATGGAAAATTCTAAAATCAATATGTATAAAATTCAATACATAACTACTGAATTAATATAACAAATAATACATCTAATAATAGTCGTATATTTTATGGCGTTGAATATACTGATAAATTATAATTAACACAAATTCATTCTTTCTATATTGTGATGTTATTTCGATACAATAGCATTAATAGCATAGGTTTTAGTAACGCATTTTCGATAGGTAAAAGCATATTTAGGTATACTGAGATAAGCCAAAATATATATATATATATATATATATATACATATATAATATTCTATTATCAAAAAAAATTACTTTGATTTCATTAAACAGAACTTTTTTTTAGTTATTTTATGAACTAGATATTATTGCAGTATTATATTACACTGTATAGCGTACTGTTAAGCACAAATCACCAACTATGTATTCTAACAGCATTATATAATTTTAAGATAATTTAATATCTAACTCGGTTTTCTACAGTACTAAAAAGTTTGTGAATTAAAATAGGCGATTATTTATTACCCGAAAATACCTTTTTTTTTTTTTTTCTAAATTGTATCCACAATGTAGTTAAAATGTTTAGTAATACATAATGTGAAGTAGGTGCCAGTATAAAATATATAATATTACGTAATATAACACGAATATGACAATATTAAACATTGCAAAATAATATTTAAAAACAAGAAATCGACCTATTTTTAACGTTATTATATTTATAAGTAGTCAGTTCAGTTCAAGTTTGGCAATTTTTTTTCAAAACTTGAAATTTTTTTTAGAAAAAATTATACTGAATTATTATTAAATGTGTTTCCATAAGTATATATATATATATATATCTTTGATAAAATATTATTTTAATTCAATAACGATTTACATGTAAGTATTGTACACAATGCAGTAATTACGTATCAAAAAAATGTGTGCACGTGTTATTGTTAAAACAGTTATTAATTTTTTCTATCGAAACTTCTACAAAGATTAGAACTAAATAGTTGTAGTGATCATGCAAAGTTATTATGAATAAGAAGCAAGCTCAAAAATGTTAAATTTAAAGATAGTGCAGTTACCTGTAACACTAAAGCTAGATGTGTTTTTTTTTTTTTTGTTACAAAACACAAGGATTAATTCTAAAAAAGCCTACCTGTGTTTGGCTCACAGGTCTTTCAAACTACTCAACTTGTTTTCTTTGGTAGGTATATAACATACATTCACATTATAATATATATATATATATATATATATATATATAGACATTAAATACGTTAATTTTTTTTTTGTTTTTTTTTTTTTTTTTTTTTTTTGTAATGTACAATTCACACTCTCATCCTTCACCTCTAATTCAGTGATATCGCCACTTACTGTCCAAACGGTTACAATTGGTGACTTTACCCTTCCAATCACACGTCTGTTTTTCTATGTCGAACGCCAAACCAGACGGGCAAGTAATTTGTTTCATACCGGCTTTAGTGCACCTGAAGGACAAAATGCGTTCATGCAATTTTTATGTTAAAAAAAAAAAAAAAAGACATTGTCAAATTTAAATTGTTTTCACTTTTTTTTATTTATTATTATTATTCTTTTTACGACGTTCAATCGATGGTATGCTGAAAATTAATTATTTTTAGCCAAAACAAACAGATGCAATGCATGTAAGGTTCACGTAAATAAAACACCATTAAATGTATATATACAAATATATATATATATATGTATATATACAAATAAAACTATTTTATATTGTTATGTTAGATATTTGTTAGTAAAAACAACGAACATGGGCAAAGGCATAATATATGGTATTCGAGGCGATTATATTATGTAGTAGTGTCGTAATAGGTATATATGGTTTATGGATGTGTGTGTACCGAGCTGCGCAGACTTAAAAACTAAAGCCCTGGCCAAATGAATATTTGTTTTTGTTTTGAAATCATAACAAAAACAGTATGTAATGATGCGTACACCGCGTAAAGTCCGTAAACCACCTTCTCCGGGACGTCCGTTGTACTTACTATCTAATTTGTCACAATTTTTCACACGAGTTTTCCAATCGCAAGTCTGACGATCAATATCGAATGCTAATCCATTCGGGCACCGAACGCCCGCGAGACGGGTTATGCCGTTCTCGCCTGCTTGGTCACACCTATTGTGGGCATCAATCATACCAATAAAACAAATATAAAGGTTCATGCGCCGAGATCGAAGCCGTAGCGTATAAGGACATTAATCGGGAGTTTACATATGTGGGCCCGTGCAATGCGTTTTGAACTCGCGCTGGACCGCGTAAGAAATTCGAATGTCCAACTCGAGTGTAATTATTATTGCGTGACGGGCAGGTGAAT
This sequence comes from Cinara cedri, assembly GCA_902439185.1. NCBI lineage: Eukaryota > Metazoa > Arthropoda > Insecta > Hemiptera > Aphididae > Cinara > Cinara cedri. The sequence goes on along the minus strand of CABPRJ010002430.1, from coordinate 176,245 downwards.
TTAATCGTTGTAAACAATATAAAATATCGTCCAACAGGTCCGTGGGTCTTTGCGTTTTAACCTATGAAAAATGAACTCGCGTATCGTCGGATTAACGCGTACAATTATGTTTGCGTTAACCGAAAATATTTTCAAAAATACAATTCGTGAATCGATTGAAAAAAACGACGTCACGTCACGATAAATTTAACGTTTATTATATTATATTATAATGATTGTTAACGTTTCCGACATTATAGTATTATTGTTGTTTACAAAAAAAAAAAAAAAATGTTTTCACTGCGGGTGTACACAAACGATTGACACGTTTACCTGATAAAATATAATTTGTAATAACAATTCAGTTAGACACAAACGGTGTACCTATTTGTACATACAACAGTTACGAGACAATACAATAATAATCAAATTATTACCTGACTACATCTCTACAGTCGCCCTCGGTGGACAAACGGAAATATTCGTCGGGCGGTCGGTTTTTACATAATTCGTCTACCGACTGATCATCGGAGTCTTCGGCTTGACGTTTTTCTCTGGGCTGCATAAACCCATTGCCTGTGATACAGATAAAACGATAAAATTGAATTATTGTTCGAAAGCCTCGAAAGTCGATTTATTTTTAAACAGAGCTGACTTGATGGCTCGCGATAAACGAAACCGAATAGAATTTTTTCGTTGCAGTATTCGCGCGTACACAATTCACCATCGAATTTCAATCTTTTTTTATGTCAAACGTATAGATAACGCTGTATTTCCCCCCCCCCCCAGGTCGTGTATTATATTATTATTATGTCTGAAATCTATATCTGTAATAAGAAAACGACGCGCTAAATATGGATTATTGAATCACCCACGGTCGGTGCCGCGTAGAAAAATAATCACGCGAAAACGAAAAAATACATTAAAAAAAAAAAAAAAAAACAGTTCTGATAACTTTATGCCGCACCTAGCTCATACATGCGATCGCAGAAACTACGTGCGATGCGTGACAAAATATTTATTTTTTTTTTATTTGGTCTATCCTATAACGTGTACGGGCGCGCATACCGCTAAAAATCGAAAAGTACGTTTTAAGTGTCAAAAAAAAAAAAAAAAAATCAGAAAAATAAGGAGCATAAACTGGTAAAAGGGCGTATTTAATTACGGACAATTAAGTCGGTTTGGTCGACTGAAACATATCCAGTCGGCCTTTTAAAATATAGGTGATTAAATCAACGCTGATTCGTTGAAAAGGCGTATACCGCGTTATGTTTATTATGTGTACACGAGTAATTTTATTGTTTTCCAAATCATTAAACGCTGTTCTGCTTTTTTTTTTTTTTTGCTCTCCTGAAAAAATGTGAAATTCGATAGACAAACCAAACACCGTGGACACTATGTTATAGCTGCTGTGTCGTAAAATACGTATAATACCGCCCGCATGACGGGTCCAGTGGAGGAGAGGGGGTAGGGCCAGGGGTCCAGCTATTCCCCTCAGACACATTATTTCTCCGATTTCGCTTTCTACTACAATTCTATTGAACCCGATTCCAATCGCAGACGTGTATACAATGGCGGTACACTATATTGTATTGGCGTTGTAAAAAAAAAAAAAAAAAATTGCCCTACCCCCTCTCCTCCTCCCCCCCCCGAACGCTCAGATCTTTACTCGGGGTCCCGCGCGTGAGTCGCGCCCCGGGCGTGTACGATGATAAACGCGCCGCGCGGGCGCGTTCGGGTTTTGTCTATTCCGCGTCGGCCGCACGCCATTATTAGGCTACGGGTACCCATTACGGTTTCTACGAACAAAAACGGACACGGCTACGAAATATAATGGCACAATCCGATATTATTATTATTATTACGATGTCGGGGCCCGCGGCTCGGGCCCGTCGAACGTGTCGCGACCGAGTCACGTACGGTAATAATAATGAGCATAGTCGGCGGCGGCGGCGGCGGCGGCTGCGGTGCCCATTGTTCCGGCGGCGACGCGGTAAAAGGCGTTGGAAATCGTATAAATTGGGTTTCCGAGCGAACGGCGAAAAGAGAAAATCTTCGGACGGACCGCGTTGTAATGCGTTTTGCATTATTACACCGTACGCGCGTGTACGTTTATATACATAAAAATGTATAATATTATGGTATACATAGGTACACCCAAATGCCCACTCGAACATTACCGACCACCACTACCTGCGCGCTATCGCTATTATCGCGCCGTGGTTGTTATACACCTATATAGAAAAAAAAAAAAATAAAAAAAAAAATCGTCATTTCGGTCGGACCGCTTTCTCGGACGGCGAGGTGAACAAACCCGATCGGTATTATGTTCCCCGTTCGTGTATTATTATTATTACTATTAGCAGCAGCAGCCGCAGCCGAACGAGACCGTCGGCCGGAAATACAAAACATCGTTTCGCGGCGGCTGCGTAAGAAACTGCGATACGCGCGCGCGGTCCGGCGCAAGATTGCGCGCCGCGGTTTTTTACGCCCGCGGTCCGGCGGAGAAATTCGTCCCGGAGGGAAACGAACGCTGTGCGCCGAGAATCGCAACTGACCGACAGACAAACGAGAACGATTACGTGACGGGCGCGACACATCACGGGCGGCGGTCGGCAAATGACACGCGCGCGTGAATCGCGGGCCCGGCCGGAATCGTCGAACGCCCGGGAAATCGCGGCGTTTTCGATTTCAAATTTGCGCCGGGGCGCGGCCCCGCACGTCGTTGAACCGTAGGCCCGGTGCGGCGGTGCGGTTTCGCACGCGTTCGGTTCGGTTGTGGCGCCCCGACCGGAGTCGTGTTCGGAATCGTAACGAAAACACGCCGCGACGTTTTTGTCTTCGAGCGTTACGCAGTCGTATGACAACAACAGTAACAGTAGTACTCGTCATAACCGTCGAATCGAAAACGGCGACAAGAGAAAAAATCCCCCGGATCCGTTCTGTTTGATGCACGCGCGCCTAACCACGACAACGCGCGGTTATTATTAATAACGCGGAATACGAAATTTCGACGGATTCGATGCCGCGCGACGCGCATAATAGACGGGCCGCGGCCTAAAAACGGACTCGAAAGCCGGTACAAGTGGAAGTCCGTCTCCCGAGCGACCGCCGCGGCGCGTGCGTTAAACGGCACGCAACAGGAATTACGTAGCATTCGCCAAGGGGTTTACGGTGTACAGATTTGTAAGTGTTATTGATTTTCACACGCGCGTGCCGATCGAATACCGGACGACAACGCGATCGCAGTTCATTATTGCCAATACTATTAGGTACCGCATAGCAACGGCGAATTTATGAAATCGTTTTGGTTTTTTTTTTTTTTTTGTTTTTTTCCACCGGCAAAATACAGACGGGGCGTTATGAACATTGGACGCGCGCCGGAGGATTCGTTCGTTGTCTGTGCGCACGCATTTGTCCGAAACGGCAAACGATACGGTACGATATTACAATATAATATTGTTTTACGGTGTATTTTACGAAAATAAAAATGCAATATTGCCGTGACGGACGCCGCGAAACAGACGGGACCAATACATATTTTCTCGGTGTGACTTTAAACACGTTTTCAAGAAATATCTGAACCGGTTTACATAGTTTCCCCGAACCTGGTCCGTTGGACGCGCGATAATATTATCGCCGGCGTTGTATAAACCGAACTTAAGAGTTGTGCGCGCGTAACGCGCGCCGAGGATATTTACACAAACACCGGGGCGGTTTTTTCGGTTTTTTGGTTTTTTTTTTCTGTCGAACCCCGGTGAGATTTGTTAAATATTACGCGGTTCGAATGTTCGAAGTATTTTCATCTGGTTCGAATCGCGTATGCAAAAGTGTCATTCGACTGAACAGGCGAAAGACTAAAAAAACCGCACGGCATAAATTCGATTACGGACTATTCGCTACAACAACAACGTGTTCCTCCTATAACATCGTAAACGTCCGACGTTTTTTTCGTTTTTCGTTCGGAGCGTGAAAAAAACGCACGACAACCGCGCATCTACCCCGCGCCGCGCGACAGGCGACATCGTAACGATAATAATAACAACAACAACAACAACAGCAACAACAACAACAACAATAACAATAACGATAATAACGGCGAAACAATGTTGCGCGCGTGCGCTATTACTATCGGCGTGTACGTGTATTATTATTATATATGCGGACGTTATACTCACAGTTGTCAAAGGCCTGCAAGAAGCACAAGAGCGCGACGGCCAGAGTTGCTTTTCCCGTCATCGCTACTGCGTGTGGGTTCGTGTAATGAGCGACGCAGACCAAACACTGCCGGTGTATAACTCGTCGGCGCTGTCACAATCTATAATAGTCGGGCGGCGTCGACCGTTGCGCCATAACCACGACATTGTAATATTGTAATATATACGGGCGCGTTGACGGCGAGCGCGACGGTAACGCCGCGTCGGCCCGGCGTTGTGGGGGTACACGGTCCGGCCGGGCGCGGCGCGACCGGGGGGTGGGGGAGAACTCGGCGGCCGGCCGTTTCGCTCGCGCTACCGGGGGGTGGGGAGGGGGGTGGGGGGAGACGCGGACGGGCGTTTTTCACCGCCGTCGGAGACACTCCGCGGACACCGCCGACCGTAACGCGCGGCTGTGCGCGACGGGCGGCGGCGGCGGCGCGCGCGGGGGTAGAGGTACGCGCGCGTTTCGCAATCGCGCGCGCATGCGTCCCGCGCGCACTTTCACCGCAACGCCTTGACATTACCGCCTTTACATTACATTACCGGCGGTCGAGAGGGGGGGTCCCGCGGGTACCGTGTCCGTACAATACGCGCGGACGCGGGTGTAGGTGAACCCGATAGGTTTTGCCTGTTGGCCGCGGACGGGCGCGCCGGTAGGTTCGACCGGACCGCGTCGCCGGGTGTCGACCGGCTAACCCGCTGCCGGCCGACATCGATGTCCGGCACCGCGATGTCCGGTACGACTCTCGGACCTTTAAAACGATCGCTTCGAAGCAAAAGGGCCCGAGCCGACGTTTGTCTAGGTCTTCGGTAGACCGGAAAAACGGTTTTCGATGTTACGCATATAACGCCGTACACGATTCGAACACTTGTAACTCTTTTCAAAGTGATTTTCGCCGTTTAAACGGTCATGCGATTTTCGGTTGGTTAAAATCATTACGATTGAAATGTCATGAACGATAGTTTTCACATAAACTAGTCCGAGTAGTCCGACGATTACACTCTTATGTGTTTCGGGTAGATTTTTACGTTCGTGTTACTCGTGTACGTCTGCGGAGACGCGGTAACGTCTTTTTGCATGCATATTATATTTTCCACTTTCGGCGCTCAATCCCTACAATACGCTTATAACAATAGTCACACCGTAATACTATACGCGCCGTTCGGACGATGCACTAAAGTCAGGAGACACTTCGTGTCTTCGGTCATACGTCAATCGTCACCCAGATGCTAAGATCCTCGCGCTCTTTTGTCTCGGTACAATTGATATGTAGCTGTGGTAACAGTGGCGTAGCCAACTCAGATATTTTCAGAGGCGAGAATATTATTCCGATATCTGTGTACCTACCTACCGACGAACCCACGATCTACCTAATGACTGAAATGCATGGAGATTTAACACTGAGTTTTTATCGTTGTCTTAAAAATTCTCATATAATTCTCCATGTCCGTATAAATCTCTTGACAAAAAAAAAAAAAAAACAAAACAAAACAGAAACGGCCGTCTATCGATTATCTCCTTCGACACGCCACTGTCTGGTGATCATAAGTAAAATCAAAATATGTTATTTTCGCGAATTATAATATATTATTATTATGATAACGGGCGTATTTCAACGGTCGACATTATCAAAACGTATCATTGCGTTTGCATTTGATATCGATTCGATCGTATCTAATTTGCAAGATCAAAATATTATCAGGTAGGACTTTTTTATTTTCAATTCTCGTGTAATTGTGTACAACTTCAAAAATAATCTATTCGGTTTAGATATTTAGTCAAAAATATTGTACACGTTTTATTTTTATGCGAATCGTAATAAGTGCTTCGCGCGTAATAAAAATAAAAAAAAATAAACGACCGTAAACGAATTCGCATATCCGTATGACATTTACCCATATATAATATGTTTGTTCACATAATATACAGTATAAATTAAATGTCTATTGAGACGTTATAACTTTTAAACAGTTAATTTGCTTATACTATAATATGCCCGGCCAACCACTATTGAATAAACGAAAATAAATTTAGATTGCGGTCAAGTACATTAACATTACGTCTAAAAATTTAGATTAATTGACAAAACGTTTCGATTTCCGGTTTCAATAAATAATAATATTGTTACATAAATTTATGGAATTTGCTAATAATCGAAACGTTGAAAAACAATATTACGAGTTATTCGAATATTATACGTGTAACTTGCACATCAACGTAGTCACTGTGTTACACGTATACGCTTTGCGTTCAAAAACATGTCGTAATTGTATACCATATAATTATTTTAAATGTGCATTAAAAAATATACGGAAAATTAATTCTGTACAGATTGTGATGGATAAATATCAATTTTTAAACGAATTATTAAAAATAATTATTCATCGTGCGGTTTTCACCGTCATATATTATAATTTTCCAGAAGTTTTTTTCAGGTAATATAATATATTCATATTAGATACGACTCGCTATTATAATATATAAGTTGTTTTTAAGCAGTTTCGACATATTTTAATTTTTCTATAAGTATTTTTTAAGCTATATACCTTATATTATTATATACTCATAGGCATCACATCCCGTCCATATTCCACATAATATGGACGAAACAAGTTTTGTATGAAGGTATTTTTTTTTTTTTTTTATGTAAATGACAATGAATATTATGAGTTTTAAACGTTTCCAGATAGGTAATATTATGCATTTTTATCACCTGATGTTATATAACTATATACAATAATGATATTAACGAACAACTGAATATTCCTACACCGTAATCGAAAAACGTATGTGCATTGATAATACACATGGCCACATAGGTATTATATTCGTGTGTATACTGTAGACATTGATAGTGTGTATTAGTAGAATAAAATTGACTCTTGGTCCGAATACTTAGTCCGGATCCAAACGCAATTCGTAATTTGATTAAATATCTAAAACAGTCTGTTTATTATGAACTACACCATAGTTTAAATAACGTATCATAACATGTGTATCAAATTTTATAATTTAAGTTACTGTCAGTCCAATAACCATTGATGCTGAGGTTTTATTGCTTTAGTAAAAAAATAACAATAAATCGAATAAATATCTGTTCATTTTTTTTTTTTTTTTTTAACGTAAAATTCTAACATTTTTGAATAGGATTATCGATTTGGAATTAATTGTATTATTATGTTGTATATTTTGCACATTTTTAAGCGGTACTGTAGTATCGTTGTATTCAAGCACAATTATTTTAACCGGATATCGGATTATCATCACCGTTTTCGAAATTTTGAACTATTTAATAATATTTTAAGCTCTCATATAAAAAAAATAAAAAAATTATTGGTGAATATTTTTCAAACTTATTGCGCATGTAAGTGTATTATTATTACCTATGTATAATAATGGCAAATATGACACGAACGCACGTATATAAAAATAAATGTCAAGTCATAATACTTAAAACAACGAATCACAGTAATATAAGGGAAAATATAAACACTAATAATACGTAATGTTAAGTAGGTAGAGACGATAAAACTAACGAACCGAAACTGACAGATTCCAAGGAGCATACCTATTAAAAACGTTTAGTTATAATACCATAATTTGATAAGACGGAGACGATATTTTGTGCACATATAAAAAAAAAAATGTATAATTATAACTTGGCCGAAAAAATGAATTATTATTATTTTATCGCGTACGACAATTTCAGGAAGAGTTCTCTCTGGACTTGGTTATTTTAGTGCACGTATTATATTAAAATGAACGTTTCCGACAAACACAGAACTTGGTTCGTACTTCGTTTCGTACTTTTCAAAAATTGTTTACTATACCTTTTAAACGCGCGTTAGACTTAGCGCGACGGAGTTCAAACCATAAAATACGTCGCATAAAATCAGCATTAACATTAACTTGACAACCTTTGTCCAGTGACGCGTGTTTGGGATTATAACGTTCCGGTGTTAATTTGTATATAACCGGGCGAATCGAATAAATTACGTAGTATAAAACTGTTATTAAATTCCGGTTTTCCGAAATTCAAATTTTTAGATATGAGTATGAGTAGTTTACCATTTTAAAGTCTAAAAAAAAAAAAAGTATTTTGAATAAACGATATGATGAAACCAAAAATGTCAAATCAGTCATATTATTCTCAGAAAAAAGTCTGCATATTCTGTGCGTGTTTCTTACGCGTCATGGAAATACTTCAGGGTCATTTTAAAATTAATTGGATGTTATATATAAAAAAAAATATTGTGTTTTGTTGCGATGTGCGGTTTTGCATGCCATTAAGCGTATTGTAAACTTCACTTTTGTACGCTCGAACGTTTTGAATTATAAAGGGCCGCGACGAAGGTAATAATAATATATTCTTCGAAGGAGATCTGTCGTCATCAAACACGTGCGAATCGATTTGAAATTGTTTGGACTCGCCTTCATATTCAATTTGCATACGTATTGGATAAATTTAGTTCTCGTGAACACACGAATTCGTAATCTGAAAACCCTTTTTTCGAGTAACTTTATCAATAATTTCTAATCATACATTGAAAATAATATTATAGACGTGTTCAACGTTAATATTATAACATTAGTATTCACTTATTGCCAGCTATTTGGCTACTGCTGCACTGTTGCTTTTTGTTGAAAACAGCATGATGTCTATACGTCTATACATCGTTATAGATAGTTTTAGAATAGCTCAATAATAATGCATGATAATTCGGCGTCATCTTTCTTAATATTTCTATTGTTTTTGTTTTTTTTGTTATCTATTTACAACGGATGATTTATAATGTGTAATAGATATAAATGTCTGTTTATAATTAAAATATGAGCATTTTAATAATGGAGGAAAACAGATTTATTGGAATAAGACATTTCAAAAAAAAAAAAAAAAAAAAAAAAAAAACGAATTATTATTATAGTAATAATTGTACTCATTTATAAACAGGTATAGGTATTTTGTAAATAATAATAAACAAATTAAATTCAATTTTTTTTTGGGATACTTAATTAAGTGTTATAACACCATTTTACATCCCTATATTGTAATACAAAATATTTTTTTATATTCTATACTTAAATTTGTATACATTTTATTTCACTTTCACCCACAATTTTCTATATACTTTTACCCATTTTAACTACTTTCGTTTGTCTACTATTTTCGTTCATAATATTTACCATAAATACTTTCACATTTATGATTTAGATGATAAAATTATTAGCAAACCACACTGGTACCTTATTGGAGTAAACAGGTACCCATACCGTTTCAAAATTACGATGTTATATTAATTTGATATTTAATTACACTAAACTATGGATTTGTTATGTTACCTATGTATAAACACTACAATTTTCGAATGTCAATTTCAAACTATAATACGTGAATGAAATATGTTTGAGAGACACGAGCAAATACTAAACAGTATTATGCAAATCTTTTTTGGTAAAAGTTGTGAAGTTTATGTTTAAATATTTTAGATTCTGAGCATACGAGAAATGTACAATTATACTCCAAGTAAATGAATTTAAATTCAAAGATCGTAATATTTTACAACAATTTTACAAATTTACAAAAGTACATCTTGAACTTTGGATAGTTTTTCTTGTAAAGCCCGTAATATAAGTAATACAATAACCACTTTTTACATTTTACCATCATGTTATGCGTGTATATTGCCAATGTTTTGCCCCTTAAAAAATAGCCGTACTCGTACATAATGGAAAAACGTGTTTATTGGACTTAGGACAATTATTGCATTTTGAGTTATATTCGAAGAATACCAATATAAGTATGGTTTGCGTGTTTTGGTGAGTGTTTTAATATAAGAACTCGAGAATTAATCGAGTTTCCCTAACACGTTTGGAAGTTTTGAGTAGAAATTATAGAAAAAAAAAAAACTATTAGATAACCACGTGTAATATATTGTGAAAACAGGATTTTAATGGTTTTATTATTATTATTATTATTACTTATTACAACTGCAGCTGCTATTGGCGTCTATATGTCGTTACTCGTTTCCTTTACACCATTTAAAGTTTATACATACTTTTTTTTTATATTTAGTTAGGTATAATGTTTTGCACGCTAATTGATATTTACCTGTTTGTTTGAATTATATCACAAAAACAAATATTTGTATAATAGTAATACTAATATTATGGTACTTACGGATCTGCAGCATATTTGCATAATATTGGTCACCGTGGTCAATTGCCCACGTGGTTAATCACAATGCACATGACGGTTGTTTAACATAGTATACTATATACGTTAATAAATATACGTTAAACTACGTAGTTTATACGTATATTATGTCATATTATTGTAATAGTTTAATATTATATGATTCTAGTTTTTCAATTTTAAATGTGTAATTCAGTTCAAGTTTGCGGTACCTAGATACTTACTACTCCTAAATAAAAGGCTGATCGACCATCTCCAATTTCAATCAAAAAAATAGTATATTAAAAATAGTAAAAAAAAAAAAATAGTATAGATTAAAAATAATGTTTAGATATTAAACCCAAGTATAATCTGAAGGATATAAATTTAACATTCTAAATGAATCAGGAGAGAAAAAATTAAATGCAGTATATGTAAATGATCGGATTCAAAGAAAAGTGAACGAAAACTGTAAAAAAAAATTTAGGAACGTATTATTAATAATTTATCGTCATTTATTAAATGGCTGTTTTTCTCGACGGCCGCGGTCATTCGTTGCATATTATTGCCGCAAGAAATCGTTGAAATCGACATAAAAATAACATGCAACTAATGCAACCTTGACAAGGAACGTTGAGCGAAATATTTAAATTCTTCACGAAATGACGAGTATTCACTTCGATCCATGCTTCTCGATTGGCTATCTTTTAAAATTTATTTTATTAAAGTTTTTTACATTAATTAATTGATAAACATAAATTAATTATCGCATAGTTAAATAAAATATTGCGGAATAATATTATACTTACCCATACCTATTATGTGGCTTATATAATATAAAACTCAGAAAAAGTAATTTTTAAAAATATCTGTAAGATAAATACATATTTTTTTTCTACTTAAATGTTGTAATGTAATATAACTTCAAATTATGTATAAGTAATTTATTATAAATTACAAAAATTTAAAAAAAACCTACGAAAATAGTTTTAACTGGAACACTTTCGTATACATAATTTATTTGAATAAACTTTGAAGAAAAAAACCGAAATTACGTAACATAATATTTTGTTGTAAATTGTAAATTTGTATACGTTATGTAAATATTTTATTTTATACAGATCACCACTATCTCGTATACACACAGGTGTACTCGTTTAAGACAAATCAAATCAGATTTTGATTTTTTTTTATTTACTTTTCCAATATAGGCCAAAGTCAAACGAGAATGGTAATGAGAATTTAACTAAGGGTTAATCTACAAAACTAAAGATTTTGTAGTTACTGATTAATTTAACTTTCAATTTAAGTTTATTAAAATTTGTTTAACCAAACTTCGCACCAGATTGTTTTTTGTTTGCGATGATTCATCTTTACGTACAAATATAAACTAAATTATTTAAAACAGTGGCACACTCATGTTGTGCGAAGTAATTATGTTGGTATTTAGATTCCAAGCGTAGTGAGGGAGCTATTGGTTTTACTTTTCTGAAAGCTCAAGTTGTTTAGATGGCACTTTAAAGCGGTCATTTTTTGATTTGGTTTATTGTTGTTTACAGGTATAAATGAAATTTATTATTGTACACTGTTTTTGGCCTGGATTTCCGTCACGATTACAAAAAGAATCTAATAGAATTCGTCATTCGGTATCCATAAGGACATGCATAACTCCGTTAATTTTATAGTTTTAATTCCAGAGAAGAAGGTTTAAATCGATTTCCGGTATTATTTTTTTTTTATAATTTTGTCGTATGAAATTTGTTTTCCTTTTGTTTTTGGTTTAAATAATACAAGTGTACATATATATTCTAATACTTGCTATAATGAAAAATAAAATAACCCAACATTTAAATCACTATGATTAATACTTTTGGTTTGGTGAAAAAGGCGTATGTCATATAATTGTATTACATGAGCCATTTAGAACCCTAGTCATATAGTAATTCAGCCAATAATAGCAGTTCTGCCATTATACCACTTGGAAATCATCAAAGTTTAATTTGCTTGGATTGAAAACCGTAAAAAAACATTTCCGTTTAATTTATTTTTAAAACGTATACTATCCGTACGGACTGTATAAATATTAGATTTTAGATTCTGATTCATATTTAGAGTAGATTCATATTTTTTTGATTTTGACATGAATTTTCTCAATATATTAGAAAAACGGGAGAACGGGAAAATAGAACTAATAGAATTAAACAAATATTATTTAAGCAAATGTTTAATGCATATTATATAATTATTTTACCATAGTATTATGATAGTATATTATGACATAAACTATAGACAAAGCAATACTATCAACTGAACTCCTCTCAGAATCATTTTTTCGTCAGAAATGGTTTATCGTTGCTTACAGTATATACATTACAATTCTCCTCTACTACCTTCCCAAGTTTCCACCTACAACATTGACTACACCCACGTGCGAAAAATGTTCGATTCTGAGCGTAGCGAGTTTTACTAATATGTTTATTTTTTTTTTTCTTTCTTTGTTCTAGCCTGTGGATTCGTTTTTTTAATAGTAAACTTGCTCCGATTTTTACGTGTAATAACTTTTCTGAAAGCTCAAGTTGTCTAAATTGTACTTTAAAGACGTCATTTTTTAAATAAAATCACTTAAGTGGAACGATTTTTTTTTTTAATAGGCGTTTTGAAATCAAGTTTAAACGAAAATCATAAAAAAATACGGTTCTTCAAATTATATATTACCGAACTGTGCTCGGAATCGTCTTTCGTCAAGCAATGGTTTATCGTTACATACAGATATAAATGAAATAACCTTATGTATCCTACCTTCCCAACTTCTCTACTGCAACAGTGGCCGCTCTCATCCTCAGTATCGGCTCTTTTTTTTATTTATAATGTATATATACTTACCGACCAATGGTGCTTATAAGTGAAATTTCGGGGCCCCAAGCGGAAAAATAAAACAAAAAAAATGGTCTGAAAATGTGTGTTAATTGAAGGCGGAAATCTCGATGTGTTAAAATTATTATATTTTGATATTATTTGTTCGGGGAGGGGCCCTTCCCCCCATAACGGGCACTATATAACCAACCCGTATAAGCATAAATATTATTTCCATGTAATATATAAATATAATATGTATGCGTATTAAATATTATGATCGATCGACTTTCGCCCGCGTCCCCGAAAGTGACCGCGACATGCGGTGCAGTGAAACCGTTTACATACTACATCCCGGCCGGGTTAACGCAACGCTTTCTACGATAGTTTTCGGGGCTCCCGGTCGGGTTAATCTGACGCCGTTGCCCGCTGGGTGAGCATATATTATCGGTGCACCGCCGGACAACTGTAACAATATTATAATTTGCCTGTACACATAATCTAAACACTGCGTATAATGTAAATCATTACATTCGCACCGTACGCGGATATCGGTGAGAGGGGCGGGGGAGGGGGTTATAAAAATATAGCATTATAATGTACGTCGCTAAACCCTGTAGTTTTTAACGATAGTATTAATAACGAGTTTAAAATATTCGTACGGGAAACGAATAAAGATGTAGGCTACACAATTGTATAAAGTTATATTCAGGGGTGTATTGGTAAATTAACTTTTGGGTACACGCACTTTTGAATGATATGTTTTAATGACAAACAAAAATAATTTTTTTCTCATTACGTCCCACATATGAAAATATTAAACAGTTTTACACTGCATTCCAAAGTTTGTACTTTTATCGTAATTTTTATCACTTCAATCACATTCTTGCAGTTGTTTCTAATATCATATTAACTATTCTTCAAATATTCGTCAAATAAATACAAATTATGTAACTTCATATTTATACAGTGGATTTATATAATTTAAAATATATATTTTGTAATTTTATTATAATATTTTCGACAAACTCTTAGTCCAAACGAGTAACGACCAATCGTTTCGAATGACGATTGATCACATATCTGATAAAATCGACCCTCAGATTGGCTTATTAATCACAATTAATCATAATTAATTCTAATTCTGTGCACGGACTAAGGATATGATGAACGTGTATATATTATTTAGTTGTCATAAACATTAAAGATATCTTTATTATACTTGATAATTGTATATAATAAATTTGTTATCTGGAAACCATTTTTTTGGCGACGGACCAATGAGGAAAATAAACCATCAATATTTCAGTTATTATTTATAAGTTTACCTACGTTCGTATACATGCCTATATGGTCAAATTTTTCAAAAAGGTAAAAGTACGCTATGATTGACAAATACGATTTGAGTATACGCCGTATACTCCTGTACACTCTTCAATACATCGCTGTTTACATTTCCAGTGGTGTTTTTAACCTAACCGTGTATTTTTTTTTAAATAGGTATTTTATGTATTTCTCACATTTTATACTGTAATTATAGGGAAATAGATATTTTCAAAAAATGTATTTAAAATCGTAAGACAATTATACATTTTAAAACTGTAATTACTGAAATAAATACAATTTGTATTATTATTTAGGTTTTAGTGGTACGAGAGTGGTATAAAAATGAACAGACAATATATTATGGTTTTCTATTTTTTTTTTTTTTTTAACTATTAAAGAGTATTCGCAGTTATATCTTATGAGAACACCATTATATCACACATATGTGCACTACACAATGATAAACCATTGCTAACGAAAAGCGATTCTGAACGGAGTTAAATTATACGTATTTTGGAGCGACATTGATATTATTATTTAATGATTCAAATTTTATCTTAAAATGCTTAACAAAATTTAAACTTCATTACGTTAAATTTTTTATTTTTTTTCTCAACACTAAGTTAAACTTATAATAAAACTCGTATTAAATGTTCAGGAATTTATATTCTGCCCTATAATTGTATATACATATATATTAAATCAAATAAAAACAAACTGAAAAATGTTAAATGTTTATAAATAGTTTATAAATTGCCAGAATGTTTTGGAAATTTTACCACGTCTAGAAAAGGTCTCTACAACTATTTATTACCGAATTACAACAAAATTTTGACCATTTTTACTAACTAATCGAAAATGAATAATAACAAAAATTAAAGGAACATAGCGAATAGAGACGTCTCTCTGACTTTTTAATTAAGAAATATTCAGAATGTCTATAATATTTTGTAATTTACTTGCAGTTATCACGTTACCATAGTGATTTCTTAAGTCGAAACGTAATGATATTTTTAAATAATTTACTACCGTCATCATCGTGAATGATTTATGTTAATTTATTATTAAAATAAACCGTACTAGACTAAATATTTATATTAATAGTTGATTAATGTGAAAGGTAAGACGAATTGTTTAAATCGTCAACAAGTATTTTGGCATTATAACAATATGCACTTGCGATATTTCACAAGTGCATAATATAATAATATGTACATACTGAAGTAGGATATGCGATGCGATTATCCACCTAGATTTTTATTTTTAAATTTTTTCGTTATAGAAAAATCGAAATTCCGGCCAAATTGTAATATAAAAACATTTGTATACAAGTACCATTGTACGTATTTACGATAGATAACCCAAGGTCAAAAAAAATCAGCTAAATATAGACTGACTAGAAGAAAGTATGAGGCTTGACGTCCTATAAACGGTTGTATTTCTTTCGTGTAACATAGTAATGGACCACTAATGGTTTCGAATGGCAAACGAATAGTCCGCTCACCGCCCAAAACTATACCGTACCGTCTCGTAAATCGAAATAATAACATCATTACAGTGTCCCTGTACTTAATCCTGGCTAATATGCAAATGCTCGTTGTTCGACTACATTCGTTCGAGTAATGTCTACGACTTTACGACGACGATACCGGTTCAAGAGGCGACGAGTAAGGGCTGATTAAGTGATCGTAGTCGATTCGGTTTCTTCGGGCGTTATGCTAATATTATACGTACCGAGTGATGAGCGTTTAAAATTACCGTGGACCGTAAGCCATATGGACAATAATAATTATATTAACTGTATACGAAATATTTGACTGCCCCCCTCCCCCGTGTCTCGTTCGTCACGACTCACGACTACGATCGTCTCGTACTTAATTATTTTTAAGGCCCAAAACCTTAACCGTCTCTACGGGTATTAACATTATGTATTGGGTAATTATTATTTTTTTGCTGCAATCTCTTTCTCTCTTTCCCGGGATATAGGTATTACAATAATATACCCCGGGCGCCGTCGTCACCGTTGTCGAGTGGGCGCATTGTTGCGGCCGCAGACTACACCAGGAGGCGATTTCGGCGACACGCACTCAAAGACCGGTCGTCCCCATGTGGAACGCCGTATGCCCTTGATAGTATATACATATTTTACACGCACACTTGTGTACAGAGCGATTTAAAAGATACAAAACCCAACGTAACGTTACAATATAAATTAACGCCAATTGTGTTTACGGTTGTTTCGCTATAACGTTATAGTGTCGGCGCGCACTTATAACAAGATTATGTGGTCCGGTTATTTGACTATTATCGGATAAAAGCTCCCGAAATAAAATAAATCTAGTTGATTTTAATGCCACAATGCGCCTTTCGCATAAACATGCAATATGCAAACAATTTTAAGTTAACCCATTCATACTTCCTATTTATTTACTTTTTTTTTTTAGTCATCCGCCGGGGAGTGTTCATAACCCAAGAGCTACCCTCGCGCCGCCTCAACTATTGTTGTCGGTTTCATACTATAAGACTCAAAAGTTCTTTATAAAATACACATTTTTAAATCGCCCTGTATTATAATATTATATTTAGGTTTATATACGTCGACGGCGACGACGACGACGTCGACGTCCGCTGGAGATCACGGCAAGGCACAGCCCCGCTAGAGAGAACGTGTTGTGCGAGTTTTCACTTTCTCTTTTTTTAAACGACGACGGGTGTTGTACACATATACTGGCTAGGTAGGTCTACGTCATCGGTTTTTTTTTCATATCTTTCTCTATCTCTTTCTATCTCTTTATTACCGATTTTAGTTCTCCTTCTCGTGCATCTGTCCGATCGTCATCGTTCGTATCGTTTTCGTTTTTTTTTTTCGATAATATAGTGCGATAAAACATACTATATAGTACAATTTATTACACATAGTCCAACGATCGGTATTATGCGTATAATTTAACAGGCAAGGAGATTTTTCTTTTTCTAGATTTTAGTCGATCGAAAATATCTTTGATCATTGACGGATCCAAAACAAGATAACGGGAAAGTGTACGTGTGTATATAGGGGGGGGGGGGGATTTTAAAATTCATAAAAGGCACACATTTTTATGAAAATCAAGCGTAAGCGCATGCTTAGTAAATCACCCTGTATTATTTACCTACCGTTTTGAATGATATAAAATCTCGAGTAAAAATTAATTCTATAGCATCGATTCGCATCACTTGATCGATTATTGTTCAAAAAGAAAATTTCCCTCATCCCTTGAGTTTCCCACTCATAAAATATTTTAATTGTATATAGTTAATACACTGTGTTAAGTATGTTTGAAAAGTTCATAAAAAATTAAGTTAAAGATAAACGAATTTATTTATAGACCCTCGACACAGAATAACTCGTTTTTGATTGTACACTCGTTGGCCGTTGTAGCGTCGGTAAAGCTGTTCAAACATTTCTCAGAAATAATTTTGTGGAATCGCAAACTTTAACCACTCTGTACAAACAGTATCGCAGGAATATCGTAAAGAAGTGACCTTTTATCTTCAACTCGAGTTTTGGAAATAAAAAAATAGTCTGATGGAACCAAATCCGGAAAATAGAATAGATGGGATAGGACGGTGATCTGATTATCACCGTAATAACGAGATAAAAGTGTTGTGTTAGCTGGAACATTGTCATGCAAGAAAATCCGGCTCTGTGACATTCTGATCGGATTCGACAAAGACACGTCTTAATAAATAATAATTTTATGCGTATTCCGATATATTTGTAACAAGGTCTTAAGTATTCGTGATATGTAAAAATACAAAAATATGGAATAAACTATAAAACATTCAAAGGCGTACTTACGGAGGAGAGGGGGATTAACCCTCCTCAGATCCAAACAAAGAAAATGTGATTAAGTATTATATTATAGTTATTTATTGTTTATAGTTGTTACAATGTTACTGAAGTCATTCAGAACTTGAGTTTTATATTATTGTTTTTTTTTTTGCTTATCGGTTTTTTACTTGACTGAGCACCACGTGACATTGGCAAAACTCGGCACTTATGTATGTATTTGATTATTTGGAAAAAATTTTCCTATTTTTTCTAAATTAGTCTCCCCTCTCTAGAGTAAGATTGAATGAAAATCATTGAAAACAATGATGCACTAAGAGCATTATAATGCACTAAATGGAATAAAAGCTAAAATTTCGAATTTATCTCGAAATTTAATGAAATCGTTAAAAATGCATTGTACAAACAATTCATATTATGTTAAATGCGTTCAAATATTATACAAATTAAACACTTATCAAAATAATTGTAATTATACGCGTGCACATTAAAATAGTTATGTTCTTACCGTCTAGACACGTAAAATTAAAAATACAATTAGAAAAAAATACATTTTAAATGGTATTGGTGACGATTTTCTAAATTTTTTACCGATTACGTAAGATTTTAATTTTTTTTTACATATAATGAACATTTTGATGATAAGATTTTTCCTCTGATCTGTTCGACAAAAAATTGTATTTACTTACATTTATCGGAAATTGTAAAAAAATAATATCAAATCTGCTTACGGTTTTCAGTAAAATGATTATATTTCTGTTTCCAACGTATTCTAGTAAAGAACTTAAATAATTACAATGCCAACCTCTCACCCGCAACAGTACTCTGCTCATGGTGCGAATTATGTCCGTATATCTTTTTATTCGTGAACATGTAAATATGTTCTTTAGCTTGCGTTTGCTCAGCAAGGGTTACATTTTTTTTTTTATAAAATATCAACTCGAAATCGGTATTTTAAAACACCCGATCTTAAAACACCCCTCCCCTCCCATTTCAATATTTATATCCATCCGGTCGGAATATTTCGCGATACCGTTTAAACGAAATACACCGCATACAATACAATAATAATAATAATAATAATAATAGTATGCAAACATCGTGTTATTTGTAGCGTTACGTAAACCGGCGGCGGCGTCGTCATCCGCATCAGAATCCCACGTCGTCGTCGCGGGCTGTTGTAGGTACACAGCGACCCCGACCAAGCGCGTTCATCCCGTAAATTAATAACAATAAAAAAAAAATAATAATGAGTAATAACAATAGAAAAACCGTGATATGACGTGACGGTGTGTGTGTGTGTGTGTGTGTGATGCGCTCTCGTGATACGACCAACACAGTGTAATAATATCGCGGTAACTATCTTACCGGGGGCGGTAAACCTTGATGGCCGCCGCGGAGAAAGTGTGCGCGCGATGTACTTACATATTATTATTATTATTATTATTATTATTATTATTATTGTTATATTATTATCGTTATTATTATTATAGAGACGAGTGACGCGACTTTTCGTTTCACGACGACCCCTCGCAGGCAAAGTGAATCATAATATCCAATACGTGTAGCCGATAATATATTGTAACGTTATAGATATATATATATATGTGTGTGTGTGTGTGTGTGTGTGTGTGTGTGTGTGTGTGTGTGTGTGTGTGTGTATAATATATAGTAATTATTTCACAAGCCGCAGTTACGATATTAAATAATGAAATAATAATCGTAACAGTACGAAATCATAATATTACGACACGTGGCTTTTTTCTAAATAATACATAACTTGCGGTGTGGCGTGGTGCAGCCCGGGAATTTTCGAACGGGCGGGGAACGCACCTAATAGTCAATAATAATCACGGTTCACGAACAAATCGCAAAACATTTTTTTGGCGCGCCCAACTCGGCAGTGAGAAATCAAAAGCCGGATCCAAGAGTGCCAATTCTCATTCAATAAATGAAGCTTTTTCCCGCGCATTGACTTGCCCGAAATAGATTTGATTTCATGATAAAATTATCGAACAAATAACGATAGTTTTTATTGTGCGTTCAAGTTTATGGGAATGGGATGATATAAACACTAACGCCTCACCCTCTCTCCTTGCACACGCCACTGCACATTTTTGTAAAACGCGTACATTTTGTCAGCGCATAATTTAGCGTATCATTGTTAAAACGCGTGCAATTGTTGTTTTCGCTGATATGTTGTGCACAATGACGATCGAAGATTACTATACAGATTTGGGTGAATTACAAAAAAAACTGTTTGTTGTTTTACACTGGTACATGTGTAAAAAAAAAAAAACCTTTCTTATATCACGAAACAAAAAAATGTCAAGTTCGCGAGCAGCGATTTTAGGTGAACAATATGATTTTTATGTATTTTATTTTATTATTTGTTTTTACTGTTTAAACTATATCGCTGAATAAAAAAATTACACGAAGGTTAGAATGTAATAAGAAATAAATGTAGTTCAGCGGTTCCCAAACTTTTTTATTCTACGACCCCTCGTAAACTTTAAAAAATCTCACACACCCCTCCTCCTTAAATTACATTAGATTATTAGAGTTTAAATGTCCTTTTTTTTTCATCAATGAGTCATTCAAATAAATTTTACAAAATAACTGTATATATATTATACATTATGCAACTAAAATTAATTTGTTGTTTTCAATTTTATTGATTATAAATGGCATCATTATTTTAACAAATAAATTCTTGTTATTTCATCATCACTATATTCCTTCCGTGCAGTAATTAAATTCTCCCCGGTTGGGAACCATTGCTCTTGTTGATGATGAGGAAATCAATATTGACAAAGTTATTAGCCGCGAAACACAGAAAATTGCATACAAAAACATTTGTTGATGTTAATTTCAGTTTGATGATTTATTAATATTTTTTTAAATTCTTTTTGGTCCACCCTAATATAGTGTCTGGTATGTAAAATATACCTTTGACAGAATCACTAAAAACTATGTTTTTATTTTTAGACGAGTTTTAAGTAACCGCGATTCCTGAGTCAAGCTGAAATTCAGTTTGAAAATTGAATTAATTATTTTACTTAAGAGGACGTAATATTCGTATGTGGTGTCTTTGGCTTAAAAATGAACGAATGTATGACGTAGCAAATTTGCGTTCAGCATGTATAATTTTGTGCTGTTTTAATATATAAGTGAATTGACTATACAACTTTGGTGCTATTTTTTCGATATTTTAATTTTAAATTTGCATTTATCAGATATTAGCATTATTAAATTGTGATATTTTACATCTCTTTTAAAAATTTAAATATTGAATAATATATAGCATCAGCGTTGCATAGATAATTTTCTTATCTTTAAGTTTTATAATGAGTCGGATTCACTCTAATATTAAAACTAACTACACGAAGTTAGTTCGTTAAATTAGTTAAACTAGTTAAATTATTATTATTATTTTTTTTTTTGTTATAATTGCTATTGTTATAGTAAAAATTCTTAAATCCAGAATTAGTCATTTTTTTTTTAAGAATGATCAGTATATAAGGTAAATATAAGGTAATTCCTGGAATATCAAGTTATACCGACTTATTTTAAATTTTCATTCCACGTACATTATTAAGTAAAAATATAATATAAATAAAATTAATTTGATGTTATCTATTCAAATAGTGTGTAAACTGTAAATTTAATATTGTGTAAATTAAAAAAAAAAAAAAATTTAATTTAATCAACATGATGCGTTATTCAAATGTAACGTTGTTTATGTAACTTAATGTGAAAATAATAATTCAAATTAAAAGGTAAGGCAATAAGAAAAATTAAAAATTAATTTAACTTTTAACTTGATTATATTAACGTTTTAACTAGTTGATGCCCAGGCCTTCTTATTATTCACAGAAATATTCAAATTACGATTTAACGTTTTATATTATTTTATTATTAATAAATTGCAAATAGGTTGTAATATGCACGATACTGCTTATATAGGTATTTCAATAACACTATAATGTATTTCCATCTTCAGTGCTTGGCGCGATATAAGAAATGTACAAGGTTAAACGAAAAACATCAAATAAGTAGGTAATTTATTTGTTACAATATTATGCGAATCACATTATAATTGTTGCGCTTTCTCTAAAACTAAAAGTATCCATGTAGTTTTTAAAATGACTACACCACAATAAACTGCATTGTACTGACTTTAAGACAGAGAGTTTATATGGAAACATTTGTTTTACAACATTCGGTATATTGGTATTAGTTTATACATTATATATAGTTAAAACTTAAAACACATATTCAGGTTACGGAATTTGCATATTAAACACAAATAACGTAACTTATAACGATCAAATAATTCCATTGAATTCGAACTCACGTTCTTCGATATAAATATAAATAAATAAAACAGTTCGGTCTTTGTTTTAGAATAAACATTTAGGACAAAAGACGTGCTAAAAATGTTAATACCTTCAATACTCCAAAAAGTATCTTTAAGTTGTAATATATTCTACGAATAACTGAATTGATTTTAAGACGAGAGTGTACATTGTATAATATTATTTACAGAGTTTCATTCAGAATCATTTCTGGAATTGTCGCGTTCACGTTAATAACCATAATATTGTGTTGATATAATCACTCCCTAATGTTTAGGTAATCGAGGTAAGAATGCAATCTGCAGCACTCGGTGTTCTCAATTTGTTTGTTGTTGATCAAATTAGAAATTATTCAATTTTTTTAATATCGTGTAAGGTTGATATTATAATATGGTTGTATAATAGCGCCAGTGCAACGATATTTAAAAAATCTATGTACAAACTAATAAATTGTTTTGGTATATAATCATGTATCTTTATATTTAAGTTCCTTGTTTGAAAAAATTTAATTTGCCGATTTTTTTTTCACGGAACAAGAATTAAATAATTATATTGTTTTTAATTTATTATTATACTATCGTTTAGACATGATATTTAATTATTCTAATTTAAATATTTATTTAAAAGTGGAGTAATAATTATATAATAATATTATAAAGCACAGGCATTATAACTACCTATCATTTTGACGGTCATATTGATTGACTTCCTTTTACTGGTGTTACTTCATAACCATTTTGTTCATCGTTATAATGTTTTTTTTTTTTTTATGTATTTAATACATACATCTACCTCTCTAATAATCGAAAACATTTGAATGTCCTAATACGTAGTGATTGATATTAATACCATACACTAATGGAAATAAAGAATATTATGAATAATTCATAATATTATATTTGTATTAAATGATTTATTTGCATGTCATATTTTAATAGTTTACTTTTAATACAAGTATATACTTATAGAATAATATGTCTTATACACAGCATTTGGTGTCACGAAAAGGAGAAATATATCTTTGTCTTTTGGTTTCAGGGAAGAAGGACTTAAGTTAATTATTGTTTTTTTTTTTTTTTTAAATATAATTAATTTGTCTTACGCAATTATTTTCGCTTTACTTTTTGGTCTAAATGGCGTAAACGTAGTACATCAAGTATATGTATTTTCGAAATGTAATTTACTTGTAATGAAAATTTTATAAAATTTCTTCTCCTGAGATCAAATTCATTATTAATAATAATTATTATTAATTATTATTAATAATAATTTATGTTTATATAACTTTTTGAAACTAATTATAAACGTTAATAATATAATAGGTAAATCAAAATTTAAAAATTTTTATTTCATTAAACGATTAAAAATAATTTTAAAAGTGGATGGATTCAGTTTAAAAAAAAAAAAATATTGAATCTATAGGTAGTATTTATACAATTCATGTAAGAATTAGTACCTTCAGTACAATAATATTAGCAATAGTATATAGGTAATTTTAACTTTAAACTATAGTAAAATTAAATCTATTGAATATTCTCTATTATTATAAAAATGTCGGTTTAATATGATGCTCTAAAAAATTAAAAGAAAACATGACGTAATGACCGTAATTGGCAGGTGGGTACTATATAGATATCTAGTCAACTTATTGTTATACTGCTCTGATAAATTTTGACGAATATAGTGGATGGTGTATCTATTATACCTGTATATACATACCACCAAAAACGTCTTACAGCTGTCCGGTTTATAATAACAAGGTGTTATTTTTTTTTTTTTTTTTAGTACTTGTACAGAAATGAAAACGACTGAGGTTAAAAGTAAAAGCAGCCCGACGATGAAATCAACTCCGCGGTCTGGACAACTCTCATTTTCGCGCCGCCCGCCGACCCGTTGTCGGAATGTTTTACGTTCCGTTTATATCACGTATATAATATATACCTATATATTATTATGGCGCTGATTATATATATATATATATAATACTATACTTATAGATATTTTTTTTTTCTTCCTGTTCATAATAAACTGAATCATTGTAATATTGGAGGAGAGACGACGTCTGTTTTTTTTCCTCCTCGATAAAATATTGTTATAATAAACGATCTGTAGTTACAACTGAAATTCAACACTAGCTAGGTATATTGTAGACAAGCAGTTTCACGGATGTCTACCTATATATATATATATGGGATAAAATAATAGATAGCTATCACGATAAAAGCGATTGTGTTGCGTTTACGAAAACACAACGTGTACGCAGGATCATTATCCCGTATGTAATAAATGCTATTACTACCTATAAATAATGCCACAAACACGTGTCACCACGCTCTTAAAAAACAATCTTGTGAAATTGTTTTAGAAAATTAGAAATAATAATAATATTTGTACTAATTTAATATTATTATTTATTATCTATAATGCATATATATATATATATATATATATATCCTATTACATAGGAATACATAATATAATATACATAACATAGGTTTATATTAAAAAAACTGTAATGAGTATGCGATTTAACTAACTATCTAGACAATTAGTTAAACGCCTAGGCGTTTAACTAAATGCCTGTTGCCTGTTTCAAGTCAGACAAATAATAAAAATAAAACTATATCCAACAGTATAAAAGTATAACTTCCATAGATTCTGAAAAGTAACCTATGTTGTTGTACGAGAACTTTATATATATATAGTATATGGTTTCAAATAATTGTTTAGAAGTTAGCAGAGTATCCAAAAATAATTTGTTTATCCACTGAGCGAAGCTGTAGCAAACTTATCAAATTTCAACAGTCTAGGTTTTGTTATATGTCACTGTCAAGCAAAAGAAAGCAACTATGTCAAAACCGTTCAGTGTTTGTAATTAAAAAAATTTAATGTAGCCACCAAGCAATAACATGTAAGTTTAAGTAGTAATTAAAAACTAAAAAAATTGTATAATTATGATATAACTTTTTATTTATTTTTCACTCGTACCATACCTAATTAGTAATTACTAATTACTTATATTTATTTATAATTTAAGTTTCAAAATAAAAAATAGTACCTATCTAAAGATACGTATTTTACATATTAATAAATATGTATCATTTTTATATAGAATAACAATTAATAATTAATAAGAAAATATATTATACATTTTTAAAATAACATAAAAACCTTTCATTTTAGATTTTGAGTGGAGCGAAGAAGCTTACAAAGCTTACAAAGATGTTTATTTTTTTATGATTATTTTTTTTTTATCTGTGCTAAACTTTTTCACCAGAAGACTTTTTCGAATTTCTACGTGTAGCACCTTCTCTGAAAGGGAATCGGCGTAAGGAGGTACTACCGATTTTTTCAAGAGTTTTCATCAAATTTGAAAAACCGGGAAAAACTTAGAAAAACTGGGAAAATCTGTTTAACATTAAACAAATATTATAAAAAAAATAAATTTAGCCTATTTAGTTATATTACTATAAAATAACATATATATTGTTCACAAAGCATCACTATCAACTGAACTCTATTCAGAATCGTTTTTTGTAAGGCATATAGTTTATTGTTGCATGCAGGTATACATTAAATTATTTATAACAGTGGCTGTATCTGTTTCCATTATCCTAGGATAGGGGTAGTGAATTATTTTCATGTCAAATACCGATATTTGAAATAAAATTTTTTTAAATATACTTACGTGCCAGAAAAAAAAGGTCTTTACTAAAAATACAAGTAAGAAATAATTATACAGATTTTACGCGTTTATTTGTTCAATTGTATTTTATAAAATTGATTCTTAAATTACCATTAGGTATGAAATATTATTCAAATATTAGTTATACTTAAAATTTATAATACTAAATATTATTTTAAATGTGATTTCTGCTATTATTTTTTTTAAGATAAAGTTTTTATATCTGGATTATAGTAAGTAATTTTCAATGAAAGTCAAGCTGCACATGGTTTCATCGATCAAATTTCTTTGCTTTTTTTTTATAAAATTCACTATGGAAAATAAACTTCAATAAGGATAAGTAGAAGAAAAAATTGAAAGTATGAAATATGAGCCATTTTTTTTTTTAAATTTAGGAATAAATGTATCTGGAAGTGAGTTCTAGAATTTAAGAATTTCGTTATCTGCATTGTCATCACGTTTTCTTAAAGACAGTTAATTTTATTTCTTAAATTATGAATCAATACATTTTAATTCCACGTGTTACATGGTTGAAGATCAACTAACTCAAATTCAAATGAATCTATATTAATCCAATCAAACAATTTTAATTTAATTCATCGAGATTGCAAGCATCGGATTATTTAGGAAACATAATATTACATTTAAACTTTTTAAAATCTATAAACCTGTTTTTGAAATGCTGAATTGTTTCCTTTATAATAATTAAAAAGAGATTAAAAATAATCAGTAGTTATTAATACAATTTTAGATGAATCTAACACAATATCGTTAATGACATTTACAACTACTTTACTTCTGTTTCAATCCATAATTTTAGGCAATATGGTTGATAATCTGATAAATTATTCACGAAATTCATAATTAATATGGAATCTAGAAATTATTGAAAGACGTGTGGACGACATTACATCTGTATTTTCATGAAATATAATTCATTTTCTTTACGATAAATATTTTTATTTTTATTATTTGATAGACTTGAAATAGGCATTTATATAAATGTCTAAGCATACAAACTAAATTCTTTGGTTATTTGTCTAGGCATTTAGTAAAATGTCCAATTTGACTATACGCCTGTGATATATATACCTACTATCTGATTGCTAACTGGTAACAAAAGTTACAGATCTGCCATTTTTGTGAAAATTATTATGGTGATAAAAGTGATAAATTCTACACACTCTCTCTCTTAATTATGGCTCTTTTAAAACACATAAAACCGAAATTTACTTAGAATCGCTTTTCGTTAGCGAAGATTAATCATTGCGTACAGCTATATAAGTACATTAAATTTCCATCTATATCCTACCTTTTCGACTTCTTACCTACAACAGTGGCCCCTTCATCGCACTAAGTATAACCATATCTTTTTGTAGATATGAATCGTGAGTGCGACTATAATTTCCGTGAAATATAATTACATAATGAATGCATGTATGAATATAAAATTCTTAACTATCGACCGGATGTATAGATAACGGATGTATTAAGATGATATTATAGTAAATTATTCGTGCATTTTTGTATTGTAATTTATTGGGAATTTTCACATTCATACATTTATTAGATATCCATATACCTACGGCGACGTTTCTAGAAAGTTTGGAAATGATAAACTCACAAACTTCTAGAATTCAATATTCATAATTAATTGTATACAGATACGAAACGATTAAAGAAATACATCGCCAAAATTGTTAAGTATTGTTTATGATTAAATTAAAAACGTGTTATATGATAGACGGTGTCGTTGACAAATTTTGCATTTCGAGACTTTGTGGTCATTGTGTACGATAAACCGTGTGCGCATAATTTACAAACGACATTTCTGTATACTTACCTTTACAATCATTATTAATTAAGAGTGAATATTTTTGCTCTTAATTTATCGAATAATTAATAATACAATAAAATAGAACTCGTCGCGTCATCTAGATCACAATGTATTTATTTTATTATAATACATTCAAGTGAATCGGAGCGTTGTTTTCAAACCTATTATTAAATCAGTCACACGGCACGAAAACAAAATTCATTGACTCTTATTATTAATATTGTGAAACACAACAATAACACTGAATAAAAAATGATCTTGTAAGCGGTTGGATAAGTTTGGACGAGAGTTATACGACGAATATCATTCTATTAATATCAATGAAGAAATCGATTGTCTAATTTAACTATAGCTATTGGTATTTGTAGTACCTAGGTACTATAGGAGTGTTATAGGCATCTATAATATTATATGGATTGGTTTTATAATATTTTATAGTCAACAATTGACTTCAAATATCTACTGGCGTTTGTAAGTAGACACACGTCATGTCAAGCCGATATTTTCCAGGTGGCAATGTTATAGAGTGTTTTTATTTTTATTTTTTACAGTTTAAAGTGAATAAAATATTTTTGGTAAACAAATATGGAATAAGGTTGTACATTATTTAAATATCATTATAATAACATACCAAGTATCTTATGACTTACACCGTATTACATACGTGTGTAGTGTGTTACGTAATAGAGATCCCTCTGACTCGTGTACAATGTACACCAGCATAATATTATGATTCATAATGATTCGCAAAATAATAACTATCATTGAATTCGTTAAAAAAATTCATGGTCGTGTAATAAATGTATACTGTTGAACATGTCTGAGCAATACATAGTATTCTATGTAAATGTTTCTGTAACGTATTTCCCAGTGAGAAGAATTAAAAATACGAAAAGTGTATTAAATACATATATTACGAATAGAAATGTTACAATGATGATTAACAGGTAAACGTGATTTGTACTAATCTGTCAAGTCGTTGCTGCAGTGTATTAACCGGAAAAGGGGTATGCCGGTGTGAACAATATTTTGTTTTTTATAAAACCCACGTAAAGACGTAAAATATTATTAATATTACATATTATTGTAAAATAATTTTATTTGAGCAAAGAGCATTATTAAATATATGTTTTTCCTTGTTGCCAAAGAAATCTAGAAATTAACAAATATTGCACATTTTTTTTCATTTATTAAGAAAACTATAAAGGGAATTAAGACTTTCTTAATAAACCAACTACATAAAAAATTATACAAGAACAGAAGAAACTTTTTAAAAAGTTTTTTTATTAGAGTAAGATTTCTAGTAGAAATATTGTTTACAGACGCAAAAAAACAGTACATCATAATGAAATCAATACATTTCTCAGAATCCAAAATATGCTGCTATATAACGTATTTATAATATATACCGCTGGTGCTTAATTTTATGTTTTAAGTGACTATGAGATGTTCAAATTACAAATAAAAAATCACGGGTGGATATTTATGCGAATAATACAGGTA
Source organism: Cinara cedri (assembly GCA_902439185.1). NCBI lineage: Eukaryota > Metazoa > Arthropoda > Insecta > Hemiptera > Aphididae > Cinara > Cinara cedri. The sequence continues at coordinate 146,503 of CABPRJ010002430.1, read as the reverse complement.
GCTATAGCCTTACAGGTAGGTAAATTACCAATGGATGAAATGTAGTGTATTGATATATTAGTTATTAAGAGTAGTATTTTTATATTTTATTGTATTAAATACTCGTATTTATTATAGTCTGTTATGGAATTTTGAATTTTAGTATTTACCTAAAAATAAAGTATAATATTTTCATATAAAATGTCTATTAGATATGATTGTCTATAAAAATCAAATAACATATTATATTATATCTACTGTACGTTTTAATACTATAATATTATACGTCCTAATTTAAACATATTTTTTTAAACGGTAGAGAACGTCAAACGTAACCTTAAGGTTTTTTCTTAAAATTATAATAAATTCATTTATTAATATTATATTACTATTATTATTATAATGTATCATAACTTATCCTATTGCTAAAGTCATATATATTTTTAATAACTTCTGAATGTTAAAAATAATGGAAAATAAATCAAGTTTGATGATGATATTGATCACCTTGATGGATCATGACGAATACAAATTTATTTAGAACATGAATATCTTCAGAGGTGCGACCTTCGTTTTTCAATATAACAAAATTGATATTTAGGGTTACGCAATTATTATTTTGAGGGTTAAAACACTATTTTGTATATATGTTATAACTAATTATTACCGCAGACGAATGCATATAACTGCAATATTACTGATTTAATTTATAGGTTGCTGTGAAATTGTGATTCATCATATATCTACAGGTACGATAAAGTGACGTACACAAAATCGACACAAGTTGTAACATTTTATTTTTAATGAATACCTATAAGCATTTTTGTGTTTGCTTATCAAAGTGATGATACCTAAGAAAATGATCTGAAAACTGAAGAAGAAGATGTGATAGTTCTAAGATTAAAATTGTAATATTAAGGACAATTGACACGAGAGGAGAGTAAGTATAATAGAACTTCACCCCTCCCCCCGTTTAAAATGTCGATGTAACTGCAGTTATAGTAGATAGGTACTAAGGTAGGTACTATTATTACGAACGTCAAATTTAAAATATTGTATCAGAAACAATCGTATTTGATATTTATTTATTGCTATCAACCATTTTAATATACGATTAATTTTACATTCGCATAAAATCAAAATATTAAAAAAAACACCCAAATATTTAGTAGTACACGATCTAATTTAATAATATTTTGTTTAAAACGAACGATTTTTGTTAAACCAACCTACAAAATACTTTTAATAAGTATATGTTAGGTTTGCATTAGGTTTGCTCAGAACCACTATAAATTCTTTGCTAAGGATAGCCTTTAAGCAACATTTTCATTCAAATACTGATAGACTATGTTATACTTAGGATATATTAAACCTGGAGAAATCGCATACTAAAGAAGTTCTAAAAAATATTACTTTTTTTTTATAAATTTGAAAACGTCAGCTTTGACCATAGTTATTATTATACAAATGTAATACTGAATTTTGAAAAAAAAGATCCCTTTAATATAGGTATACATTTAAGCATGAAGTACGTTATACCTATTAAACAATTTTATTATAATTATGAACATTAGAAAAAGTATAGTAAGTTTAAGATTAAATCTTGTTTGTAAAATCTATTTGTATGTATCTAATTATTGTTCTTGTCTTAATTTTATTATTTAATTATTAATTACAACTAATTTATTTGTTTAAACTTAATTCGAATAGTTTGATAAGGGTTATTAAAATATTTATCTTAAAATTGTAAACTCACCTCTAAAATAAGAACTGTTATCTCTCCTGCAAGTCTAGGTTTTTAGAGACAATAATTTAAAGAATATTAATTAAAAACATTGTTTAATACATTTTTACTTGTATAATGTATGTATTCTTCTTAAATGACATAAAATTATATTATTATTGTTATTATTATTATTATATGTGTACAAAAAAATTCGATTTATCATTATATGAATTACGTCTATAGTATACCTAATAGGAAATAATTATCCATACATAATATTATAGTGCTATAAACTTTTAATGATGTAGACATTTTTTTTTTTTTTAAAGAAAAAAAAGTATTTTTGACCTTGATACAGTGTAAACTTCCCGAGTTTCAATTTAGTATAACTACAGGCGTTTATGGGTTCTTTTTTTTCAAATTGTAAAACAATAAGTACAATAATACGACAAAATCAAATCAGACAACGCCCTTTACCCTTGAATTCAATAATTATTATTATACTTACATAAAACATAGACTTCCTTGTGCTTTAAATATATGTATTAGGTATTATTATTGACTACTTATATAATGTATATATATTATTAAATTTAATGTTAGTAAATAAATCCTGCAGGTTATAATACGAAAAGCCCATGATTTTAGCAACTAATAAAATCAATTTTTACCTACTGCCTATAATATAATTTATGTACATGCTGTCAAATAAATGTAATGCATATTAAACTATACATTTTTTGGACGAATTATAATTACAAGTACACCATACATTTAATATTATAATATAAGTAAAAATATTTTAAGAGAAAGCAATATCCGTATGTACAGTCTTCGTCATACAACTTCGCGACATATCAAATTTTCGTTTTACAGGGACATCTACTTTGTATCTACTATTAGTTTTAATATTAAAATGAATTGACTTGAACTAAAAGATCACTTAAAAAAAAAAAATTATCTCATTATCTGTGTTATGTTGTTTTTAGATCCGAGGCGTATCGAGGAATGTACTTGTTTATTTTTATCTGCGAACAACTTTTCCATAAGAAATCTTGCTCTGATTTTCGAGGGTGATACTTTTTTTGAAAAAAAATGTTTTCTGGGTCGAAACAATTTTTGATTTTTTAAGCGGTTTTCATAATAATTTGGAAAAAGCAGAAAAAAAAATTAAGAAACATTTAGTGAATTATGTACATATACATGATGTATTCATGTATAAAAGAAACTTCGTACCGAATCGTTTTTTTATTAACAATGTGTATGTTTATCGTTGCGTACTGATATAAATTAAATTCTTCTCTATATCCTACCTTCCTAACTTCTCACCAACAACAGAGGTTCGCCCATCGTGCAAAGTATATGTTTGTCTTTTTTCGTAATTTTAATTTTTAAACGAGATATGAGTGTGTAAAATATCTCGGTTTTAATATGCTTCACCGTTTAATTCCATGTATATTATTTATGTACCTATATCTATTATAATAGCAAAATCATAATGATTGCATTCTTTGCATGCTTTGTTCGCATAGTAAATAATTATAAGAACCGCGTAAGTTTGAGTAAATATCAATAAAAATTAAGACACGACAAAGAAAACTATATTATACTTTTTATACTCCATTGATCTCGGCACGATATCTATATTCGATTAATTATGCAATCAATTATTATTTAGAAGCAAACATGATCGATTTATGCATCGTTTTACGTAATTTATAATTAATTTCATCCTAAATTTCTAGTGAAAAATACTTAATATGCATTTACGGGCAAAAATGGGCTTTAGATGATGTGTTTAACGCAAATGTGTAATAGAAAATGCATATTAAAACGCATAAAAGTTGATTTACATTCTGGAAAATGTATTTAAAAAAAAATACGCTTTGAAAAAAATATACAAACAACTAGTCGAGAAACTGTACCAATACAATAATACTTTACGTACGTTTATATTTGACGCGTTAAAATGATCTGATCGAAATTTGATTACCTATACCTATACTTTTACGTACCTATATATTTATTAAAACGTTGAGAATATCGTTTCATTATGTTTATCAACAATAAACAATATTCGACTAACTATTTAAATGTAAATAGTAAATAATCCGTTACCAAAAGTCGTCTTAAAACTGTATAACCGAACCCAATGTTGAACGTCATTTACAAATATTCGATTACATAATAAAATATGTATGACCCTTGTGTCCAGTCCCAGTGGCGAAACGAACGCGGTCGTTTCTCGAATTCGTATTCGATTTAGGGGCGAATGGACGGGTGCTCCAATGTGAAAATAATTACAAATTAGCACTCGTTTACTACTAATTTAGTAAAACTATTTGAAACTATTGATAAACATTAATGGGTGGGCACTATACAAGGTATACAGATTACAGGTGGCTTCTGGATTACTTTAGGTTCGTTTTGCCGCTGATTGTGTGTATTCAATATATTTATTGACTCGATTTCAAATAATATGGTAGTACTGCCATGTGTTATTTCGTAGAATTTAATGCAGTGTCGTATAAGTCACAATTTTAGATTCTGAGCGGAAAAAAAGAATGTATTATTGGTTTTACGATATTTAATTTTATTCTGTGGACAACTACCAGACATTTGGCTCCGATATTCAAGTATAGCACCTTTTCTGAAAGGTAATTGGACTGGGCTGGTACTTTAGGCAGGTTATTTTTTGATTTTTTCAGTGGTTTTCATAATAAATGGGAATAACCGGGAAAAATGGGAAAATTTACGAAATGTATTATTTGCAAATCGTAAACATTACGGTCTTTCAAAAATGGTACAACTGAACTCCGCTTAGAAATGTTTTTCATTAGCAATGATTAATCATATTATATATATATTAAATTTCTCCTCTACTCCCCAACTTCTCACCTACAATAATGGCCCATATCGTACTAAGTATGTCAGTTTGTTTTTTATCTATACCTGACATATTTTCAAATAATAACATTGTCGTTTGAAATGAAATTTATCGAGATTAGATTATAAATATTGTACTATGCGAGCGTATTACATAACAAAAATAACATAAAAAAAAACAATATTCAAATCGATGTATTACATAAGATATAATGCCGACGACGCGTGGCTTCCTTATAAATATTCTAATTTATTTATTTATTTTTTTTTTATCAATACTTCGAAAATTCGATCTCATATGGCTCGTCACGATGTGTACATTATCTATTAACTATATAATAATATAATATGTACGGATTAATAAATAATATGTAATAATAACATAAAATAAAAAATAAATAATATGAGAAAATTATACTTTTTTTTACTTCAATATTCAACATCTTTTTTCTATATGATGGAATTTACAGTGCTTATATACTTGGTTTACATTAAAACACACGGTTTGTACCACATTTATGTCAAAAGCGACAAATGTATAATGTTGTAATTTGATGTTTCTATTGCCGGACTAAATATCTAGAACCATTTTTTTTTTTTTTTTCTTATATTCTAAACGAAACGAGGAATGTATTGGTTTTACTATGATGTGTGTGTGTGTGTGTGTGTGTGTTTTTTTGTGACCTTCAGGTTGAAATTGGAGTTTAAATACAGTTAATAAAATTTTAAAATGATAGTATTTTCGAAGTTTGTACGTAGCTTTTTTCTGAAAGATTGTTATACCAACCAAAAGTTACAGCTACTTGAAAATTAAAAAAGACCAACCATGGCTGTCATTTGTTTGTGTATTTTTGATGGAATTTATTAAATGTTATGTTGCCCATATTAGTTGAACCGATCAACGAGACAGGTAGTATTTATATTAATAGGTAGTAATTTTTTTTTTTTTTTTGCACATAGTAAAGAATAGTGGAACTTTTAGGTTTTCTTCAACATATTAATAAACCACTATTTGTACTTCGAAACTTCAACTGTCAACGATTTCGTGTTAATCTTATTATAATTCGCATACGTTAAAAAAATAAAGGAACGCGTCAAAAAGCATTAATAAACTTTCTCTGTTCGACTTGTTTTTGGTTTTTACAATGCTTATGATGTGTACGTGATGTGGTTATTTAATAATTTCTACTACCTACCTTTATGCAGTTTCATGTCATATACGCGGTTACATGAATTCTATCACGGAAGTTGTTCAAGGCTGATTCAAACATTCAGTACTAGAATGGTAATGTGATTTTATGAAAATATACATATATATATATATATATAAGTTACTGACGACAATAATATGTGAGAATAATATGTTATAAGAGAGAAAAAATTTAATCGGAAACCTACAATAATATCATTTTTTTTTTTTTTTTTTTTTTTTTTCTAAATATCGAATGCGGTATGTTATATAGGCAATACATTATCTCCGAACACGGTGCGTACTATAAAGAAACGTATTATATATATATATATAGGTAGGTTAGGTACATACACTTATTATAAATCACATAGTTTTTACGATTCAAATTGTACAATATGATAATGTAAAATAGAGTTTTGTCCGATTGTATTATGCCGGCTGCTTAATATCAATTAGTTACAGTATACTTACCTGATAAAATTATACATGTAAATATTGTAAATAGCATTATTATAGATACCTATAGCTAATAACTATATATACCATTAGCGTATATTGTCTACTCGCTTACAAAGGCCGTGTTCATTTTTTCGTAACCATAAAACACGACAAAATACTAATAAATCAATCGCATATAATATTTTTAGCTATTGTACATTATGTTAAAGAAAAAAAAAAAAGACACGATTAATTTAATATTTCAACTTTAGTCGACATTTAATTGGCAAGCGACTAAAACAGTAAAATTCTTATCTATTTTTATTGTACAATGTTTTCATATTATACTTTCTCGTGAGAATCACAAGTTTAATTTACTCCCTGAAGCAATTCCATGACCTCACATCATTGCGACTATTGAGTAACTATTGCATTTTAAATAACTGTACTAGATAGACTACAGTACTGTGTTATAGTGTGGGTGTGCGAGTGAGTAATTTATTATACAAAGTTTGCAATCAGAAAATTATACTGGATAAACATATAACATATATGTATTATATGCTCGTATGTACAACAAATTATATCACGATACAATAAAATCAAATGTCGGTGTTTTCCCATCCCATCGATAAAAAAAAAAAAAAAAATTAATCCCTAATTTAAAAATTATTTAAATATATTCGTGCGCGCGTTTAAATAAATCTGAAAAAACGCAATACGATTCAAGTACCTATAATAATGAAAAAAAATGTATTATTCATTTAGAAATTCAAAATATATATAATACTGAAGTAGGTACAATAACGTATACATTTAGATAATTAAGAAAGATGTTAATTTATTTGAACAAAAATTTATTTCAAGCCTTCCAACTGAATGTTTTGTAAAACATTTTGTGCCATGTATACCGTTTGTGCCATATACCTATTACAGTACTTACCTCCCATGTAGTCTTTTACTAGCTATCTAAAATGTGCGAGGTACAGTTTGTGTATATTTATACGGTTCCATAATGTATTTTTTTGGACTCAAATTAAAAAAAAATCAATCAATTTTGACGAACAAAATGCTACGCTCATCGTTCAGGATGGTGTTATTAAGTGTTCGTGTTTTAAAGAATTTGACTAAAAATTTTAACTTGAAATGCCGATAAAAATAAATTACAACATTTTTATTCACATAAAACCGAAACAAAAAAAAAATTCAAATTGCTATAATATCTATTACATAAATAATTCAAAAACGCCACGGGGTATATTGGAAATAGTGTACCACGGCTAGAAAGTACTAATATAATTTAAGTATATTCGGTGAAAGTCTCTAAGATTTTTTTTTTCACTGAATCACCACAAAAGAAAACCTAATTGAAATGAACAGGAATCATCATTGCGTAAATATTTCCATTTTTCTGTCGTTTTCCTCCGATTACTGAGAAAACTACAAGGGATATAAAAAATTGACCTGCTCGGTGCACCATATAAACAAAATTTTGTACCACATCAAAAACCGCCCCTGAAGTTGATGTCAAGAGCTATATTTCTGGTAAAAAAATGGTTAATAGGCAGGGGAAAAAAATAACAATAAAAAGACGACATCATAGTTAAACCAATAGATTTCTCGCTGTACCCAGAATCTAAAAAATAACAAACGTTCACCGTCATAAAATTATAAGTAATTACTATGTCGAGTTTAAAATTTAACTTTCATATGAAATGAAGGCTTTCTTCAATAATGCACGCAGTGCAAATTACTTCGTTGAAGTAATAGTGTTCATCTTGATAATAATAGGTACATCAAATTATATACGCATATTATCCGGTAACAATATATATGACCGCAATAACCATCGCACATCACGATAACGTGGTCGTAAGTGTTTACACGACAGTTACTCGTGTATCAAAATTAAGTATTTCATTCTTATAGGTATTGCACATTTCGTTGCCTGTATTCAGCGAAGCCGATCAACTTCAAAATGTATACTATTGGTTTGTTTACGGAAAAAGCAAACGACCAAAACCGCATATTTCTTCCGGGACGTATATATAATTATGCATATAGGCACCTGCCAAGGAATGTTTCCGGTGTCACGTGCAATCTACATGCAGTTAGTTAGTATGCATCGGACCTACAACATAATAACCTACATTTTTTTTTTTTTTTTTTATGTGGTTAATCGTACGGGAAAAAAAACCGTACAGCGTGATTAGAAGTAGTACACGCAAACCATTGATGAAAAAAAAAAAAACAATAATAATAATATTTTTCCCGGACATTTGATGATATACTCAATCGTCAATACAGAGAACGTAGCTAGACGGCTATACGCACACGTATTGAATTTGATAGTGTATATGTACTTAATACGTTGTTTATTTTTCTGACAACAAATTAATGAATTTTTTATTTAAATGTATACGATATAAACACTAAGCATAGAAAGTCACATAAAATATGATACAAAAACAATCGAGTATTCTCTTTCCAGATACGATAGTGATATGTCGTGGACATTGACCGTAATGCCTGAATATTATTTTTTAATTTTTTTTTCTTTCTGAGAGTGTAATTCTGGGACTTTATTCGTACGCCTCTTAAACACAAGCTTCTGGCATACCTATATGGGCATTGTGTGACCCTATACTTTTCCCGAGCAATAAATTTAATACTATTATATACGTGTAGTCTTAACGGTGATAATAATAATAAATAAGTACAAGGAAAACGGATCGATTGGCGCACGCAACACGTTAATAGAAACGCGCGTTATTCGAATTGATTTATTCGTCGGCACTAACGAAAGGTCACTGCCGCAGGAATCCCATGTAGGCATATTATATTATTATAATTATTATTGTGTACACGATCGACTGCAGTAACGCAATGGTTACACGAGCGCATACAAATGCCCGGAAAAAAAAAATAGAAACCCTACGTATTTCGCACCACGGGTAGGCCACGTGATAGCTAGGCGATGATAAATCATTGAAGTGAACAAAATACCGATTCTATGTCAATCGTTTTTTTTCACGACGTGTAACTAAGAGAACCCAGAAAATAATGGGAGAAATGCGATAAAGCCATTTCCTTAGGCGGTTAGGGGAGGGATTAATCATTATTAGAAAACAATTTTTAAAAAATGGCTACCCCCATTGCACACTAATTATAGATTCAAAAGCTCATATTCGAATAATTTTTATTCGGAGCGCTTTAAATCGAGATCAGTTTGTAGTAAAACCCATACAACACTCGCTTCCAGTAGTCACTGTTGTCATTTAGGGGGAAGGGGAGCATTTGATCCGGCCCAACTTTAAGACTTACATTAGGTCGGCATTTCGGTTGACCGAAATACGGCTAATTATGGCTTTCGGGTCGGGAAAAATCATATAAAAAAATATCGAAAAAAAAAAAAATTTCGTAATTAAATTTTTGTACTTTAAACAAACCGCGGGGAAATCGTCGATTTCCCGAGTTCCGATCGTTTTTCGCGACTTTTCTTCTCTTTCGGTAATAACATATTATTATTATTACCATCACAACGTATTTCCTCTTGGAGTCCGGCGAGTAACAAGCCCTGGGCTTCGCTAAAAAAAACATCAACGCCGTTCTACGCGACGTTCACGCGAAAACGCCGTATAGAAAAAAACCAGTGGCGACAACAACAACAATATATTATCGTGTCGTCGGTGTATCTCATTATTATTATTGTTATTATTATTATGTACCTTTATTATAATGTAGGTACGCTCGTATTTATTTATAGCACCGTGTTACAACTACTGCTGCGGCGACCCGTATAATATTTTTACCGTCGCGGCGCCACACGTGAACTTGGCATTCGACCGCAACAGCAGCAGCAGCAGCAGCAGCAGTCGCCGCAGCCGCAGCCGTCGTCGTCGGCCGTCGCCCGCGGCCGGCCGGGCCGCCCACGACACGCGACCGCGACTCGTCCGACCCGTTTTTCGACCGCGGCTACGGCACGTCGCCGCGTCGCACCGCGCCGGTCGTGCAGTACGCGGCTAGCTTTCTATATAATTATAATACGCACCTACTCGTGCGCGGTTAAGACCCGTCGTCGGATATTATTATTATTACCATACTATACACAATACTGCGGCGCGCACGATGGCGTGATGGTGCGGATAATATTATTATTATTACTATATACGTTTTTACGATCCGGTGTGTGTGTGTGTGTGTGTGTGTGTGTGTGGAAGCGAAAACGGCCGGACGCGGATTTCTATATACTCGTTTGCAGCTGATAGACGCACCGAACAGCCTCCTACTCCTCCTCCTCCTCCTCCTCTTTCCCCATCACCTTTACTCTTCCTCTTCCCGTCGTTCGGCGCCCCGCGCGAGAGCCTCCGGGGGTACCCCGGCGACCGCTTCCCGGCTCGAACCGCATTCCGCAATGGCCTATAATACCTACGCGCGCGCGAACAAATCGAAAAAAAAAAAAAATTTCTTCCCGGCGAATAGACATTATAATATTATTTTCTACGGTTGCCGCTCGGTTTTCGTCTTAGAGAGAGTCAAAAAACAAAAAAAAAAAAAAAAAAAAAAAAAAGCAAGAATAAAATCCGTTTCTAGAAGACATTCGCACTGTGCATATACAGAGAACAGCGCCGATTTTCATCCGTGTTTGAAAACAACATATTCTTGTTGTAGAAAAAAAATAAAATATAATATTCAAACCATAATGAAATATAAATTATTCACACATATTTTCGAGAGCTAGGTTAGGAAAACGTTATTTTCCCAAATTTATAGGGAAAAAAAAACTTTTGATTTTTATTAAGATTTAGTGTTTTTTTTAAGGTTAGGTAAAACAATATTTTGATTTTTTCACCGACTTCCTTAAAGAAATTGAAATTTTCACCCGGCGGTATCTTAATTGAATAATTTTTCTAAACATTTAAAACACCTGAAAAGAAATGACGTCAGTTTAATTTTTGTTGATACGTAAAAAAAAAAAAAAAACACGACTATTAACACTATATAACCCGGTATTACCTTATACCAGCTTATACCAGGAATTAACTGCAGTTAACTCCTTTCAGAATTGTTTTTCGAATGCAATCGTTTATCGTTTCTTACAGGATTTCTTACTAAGTTCTTTAACATCATATAGTATGTACCTATGTTACGTTCCTAGTCCTTAGATTCGTATCATAGATACAATAATGGCCACGAAAAAAAATGTCAAAATACCAAAATGGCTAGAGCAAAATATGGCCATGGAAAAATTGGAAATTAAAAAAAAAGTATAATTACATTTTTTCATCAGGGCCATTTTTGTATTCATCCACATTTTCCTATGGCCATATGGTCCGAAGGTATATGGACCCTTTTGTTTAGACATTTTTCTCATAGCTATTTTAACCATCTACTCTATTTTATGTATGTACATTATACACGTTCTCTGCAGCAACATTCCACCTATTACTACTTTGGCCCATCCAGGTGCAAAGATATGGGGTTTTTTCAAATTGAATAATATAGTAACAATTAGGTATACAAAAAGAATAAAACACGGTTCGTAAAAAAATGATTAAATTCTCCTATTTTTAGATTCTGAGCGCAGCGAGAAATGTATGGATTATATTATGATGTGTACGAATTAAACTTTAGATTCTGAGCGAACCGAAAAAGCTTATGGATTTACAAAGATGTTTATTTATTTTTTTTTCTGCGGACAATTTTTCTATCAGCAATTTCCCTCCGACCATTAATTATAGCAATTTTTCTAAAAGGAAATTTCACTGGGAGGGTACTTTAAAGAGATCGTTTTTCGATTTTCTCCGGAGTATTCTCAGCAAATTAAAAAAATTGGAAAAAAACATAGGAAAACCTAGAAAAACGAAGGAAAACGAGGGAAATCGGTACAACATTAAACAAATATTATTAAAGAAATCATATAGAGCCTATTTAATTATTTTACTATAATATGACATATATATATATTGTTGACAGAGCATCACTATCCACTTAACTCCGCTTAGAATCGTATTTTCTTAAGCAATGTCTTAAACCCGGAAAATATCGGGAAAATATACGTTATCAATATTTTTGCTTTCCTATTTTTATCGTAATTCGGTTGGAAATAATCGAGGAGAACTGAAATTCGTACAGAATACTTATACTAGCCCTAACTCGGCGCGGTAAACGTTTCAAACCATTTCGGCTGTTTCTGAACAATTTATTTGGCATTTTCGCGGTTTATTGTTGTTCTTTTATTGTACCACCACGCCCGTGTCAGACATATAATAGTAGTCTTAACACGTATAATCCAAACGCTGTACAGCGACACGACTGCGGCGTGGCGGCGCCCGGTTTTTAAACAATAATTATTATTACAGTGCAGACGCGTATTATGCAACGCGTGCAGGGAGACGCCGGTTTTCGAGATTTTTACCCTCACTTACATTGTACAATATAATATTACAATAATAACGTTCACGTTCCCGGATGCGAACGAGCCGAGTCACTGTGGCACGACGACGAATGGCCCCGTGTCACGGCGTTTACGACTGTGCGAGGCCCGTATGAAAAAAACTTACGAAATTGCGATAATATTGTAGTAAAGTACTGTCTGCGATTCGCATACATGTCCAACGCCGACAATTCCTCTAAATATGTAGATGCCTGTGTTGCACTATAAGGTTTAATATATTATTTCTTTCTGAAACGGATTTATTTCACGATTACGTTAACGGAGTAAAAGTTTTTAACGAAAGGAACGTTTCAAAAACACGAACCTTAGTGTAATAATAATACGCTACGAACGGATTTTTGTTTTGTTTTTTTTGTTTTTTTTTTTTTTTTTTTTTTTTTTTTTTTGAGTCTGTGTTCGACAGAGAATTTTTCAACTGGAGGGGCTAAACGTGTTCAATTAAATTTATGTACAATAAAATGTGAGGTTATTTCGCAAAATATATAATTATAAAATTATTTTGTACACGATTGACAAAGTATAAAGTGCGATATTTATTATTTGATTAGGAATAAGTTTTCACCACTGAATAGTTTATACATTTGTTTTTGTTTTTTTACACGGCCAATGGTTAATGCCGTCTTAGCTCCACTTCTGGATACACACCACTGTCTGTGTTTTACAAAGATACAATATTTTTTTAGCTGATCAGAAAAGCTTGACGACAGTTTTACATGAGGGTTCATCGGTGTTGTAGAAGCCACAAACCCACGTGTGTCAAATTGGCCAACCCGCTTTGTCCAATTTTCTTTAAACCTCCACCGCAAGAAGCTCTTTTAAGTAAGGGTGACCAAACTCACGCAGCCCCCCTATGTTGTCCGATCAAATTCAAGCATTCGTTAATTATTTGAAAAAATTTGGAAACTAAGTTTCAGAATTTGAAAACTTTATTTTAGCTCTAAAAATAGTTAGATCTAGGAGCCAAATTCACGCATAAATCTAATTTTCTTTCCCCTTTTTTTTCTCTTATTTATTTTTCTATTCTTGATAGTTTACTGTGATGTTAACTGATGATGGTTCATTGTTTACTGTATTCAAACTACTGTAAGGGCTATTGTCCCGTAAAATGTTGATAATAATAAAAATAATAAAATAAAAAAGTTGTTTCACTTCTGGATATATTTTAACCAATAACTACGAAAAACATGAATTAATTATTAATTAATTTAATTCATTGTCTACGCTATTTATGGACGAGTTTAGCGGTTCTCTTTGAACCAAATAAGAATCAAACTCGAGAATTACTCGGGTTATTTTTTTTATAAATGAATGAAGTGATAAAAGTTGGGTTGAATTTCAAGTGTGAATTTCACCATGTTGTTGCGGGAGGAGGATGTATTTTAGCTTGAACGCCGTTACAGATCGTCCCCAATAAATGAAGTCAGAGATATGCAATGTTGTAAATGTATGCGCTCGTTAGTATCAAGGATGTGCTTTGTGGAAGTTTGGACTATCAAACTTCACTCCTATACCATATTTGATGGTACCGTAATCATTTCACAATTTGTTTGGGAAGTAGTATTCGGTTATCGATTTTTTTTTTGCAAAGAATATTTCTATAATACAAAATAGACGAAGGGAGATTTGATTCGACTTAAGTGACAGAGCTATTATTTTACTGCTCACGGGTGTTTTTTTTTTATGTATACGAGTATATATGTTCGTGTGGTATTACAATAGATATAAATACGACGGACAATAAATTACGTTCAGACATATTTTTTTTTTATAGATAAGTTGGATAAGTATAGATAAACCTAAATATAATAGAGGTACTATACTTATATACCATACCTATATGTTTACGGTGCAGCACGTTCCAACAATATTGTGTCTTGTGGTACCTAAAGTATATAGCCACTTAGGCTATAACTTTCAAAATTTATTGCGCAACGCGAACCGCAGCCATTAAGAATAAATTACCTTATCGGTTTAATTGAATATAATAATAATCTTCGGGTGTATATATATATAGGTATAATATAGTGACGATATAATATACCTAATAATATTATATTATGTTTGAGAATATCATACAGTTTTTACTAGGTACCTACGTCACGATTATACGATGATAAGTAAAAATTACCGAATACCTAACCTAACCCGATTATATAATAATAAATTGCCTATAAAAACCGTCTAGTACTGGACATTTTTAATATTTTGGAAAATATTGTCGAAGTTTGTGTATTTGAATTTCGGTAATCGACGAATTGATAAATTATTGGTTTTACTATGGTGTGGTTTTTTTTAATTTTTTGTGTCAATAAATAACTTTTCTGCCAGAAATCTTGCTCCGATCAATTAATAACAAATTACGCATATAGATTTCACATAGAGAATATTCAACACATATTCACGTGTTGAGGCTCTCAACTAAAAGAAACCAGAGCGGTAATATTATTGTCTGATTGTCGTTTATCAATCATTCACGCACAATATGACTAATTGAAAACAGTGTTTTAATTTTTGTATGTAATTAACATTTTTAATTCATATTATACACTTTCAACTTTTCTACGTACCTATTTGAGTTTTGTTTAATTCAAAATAATGGTGCATGAATGTGTGGTGTGCAAATGAAACTGTGAATACCTACCTCATTATGTGTAGGTAATTTATTTTATAAGACACAGAGATGTACTGAAAGATCCACAAGGGTTAAATAATTTAAATCGTACCGTTTGTAGTATTTATACCATCGTGGTATCAATTTTAACTTTCAATAATTCAACGTATTCTGAGACTCTTCTGACACGAGATCCCATACTTACTTTATAAGTAATTGTATGATGTCCTATCCACTTTGTGTTATCTATGCCTTTCTTATAGCACTTTTTATCTAGTTGGTGCATTGAGATGGCGAATTTTTATTTTTCTTCTAGTTTTCTTAATAAATGATAAAAACTAGCAATGTGCTGTGTAATTTTTGTTGATTTCTTATTTACCTTGGCGACAAAGGCAAAAATACAACCAATAATATTCTCTTCAGAATCGATTTTCGTTTAGCAATGATTTGTCGTTGTGTACGGATATAAATTAAATATTACTCTGTATAATATCATCCATTAAACCTTCTCTCTTGAACCATCCACCATCAATGTCAACATTTTTTAAATTAAAAATTATAGGATGTTCAATTTTAGATTCCGAGCGTAGCGAGGGAGCTATTGGTTTTACAATGCTGTTTATTTTTTTTTTTTTTCTTTAGATTCCAAGCGTAGGGAAGGAGTTATTGGTTTTGCATTGCTGTTTACTTCTTTTTTTTTCTTTCCTTCTTCTAGTCTGTGGACACGTTTTTTCCTATTAAACTTGCTTCGATTTTTACGTGTAGTATCTTTTTTGAAAGATCAAGTTGTCTAGGTTGTAAATTAAGTCAATTTTTTATTTTTGACGCCATTTTTTAAATAAAAGCACTTTGATGGGAAAAAACGTAAGAAAACGTACTATTTCCACGTTTTCATTATTTTATAAAAACACGGACGACATTTTCTAACAGAAAAAATTATTTAATCGAAAAATCACAAGATACTTTTTTTGTTGCTATTTTGAATTACTTTTTTGTGGTATGATCACGAAACATTTGAGCTTTTAAGTAATTTTAATTGTTGGGAGTATTTTACTGTTATTCAGTTATGAATACACGTAAAAATTTGAAGCTTGGTAATAATACTTAAATTGGACTTACCTAGACGTGGTAAAATTTCCAAAATCGTCGGACGACTTATTTCTTTTTTTTAAGAAGCATTTTGAAATCAAATTTAAACGAAAATCGAAAAAAAAAATAAATACGGTTCTTCAAATTAGGTATTACCGAACTGCATTCGGAATCGTCT
Organism: Cinara cedri; assembly: GCA_902439185.1. Lineage (NCBI taxonomy): Eukaryota > Metazoa > Arthropoda > Insecta > Hemiptera > Aphididae > Cinara > Cinara cedri. The sequence goes on along the minus strand of CABPRJ010002430.1, from coordinate 129,947 downwards.
TTCGTCAAGCAATGGTTTATCGTCACTTACAGATAATTACGTATAAATGAAATAACCTTATGTACCCTACTTCTCAACTACTACAGAGGCCGCTCCCATCCTCAATATCACCTCTTTTTTATTTTCAAACTATACTGCACAAAAACGCGTAATATTATAATATTTTAAAAATGCAACAGATATTATTATATTATAATATTAATAATAGCCAGAAAAGTGTTTTCCACAATAATGTAGAAAAATGGTTTCATACTAAGAAAATTATTTTCACTTTTAAATTTTTCTCAGTTTTCTTTCTCGTGTGTGTATAAGTATTTATATAAATATAATATTAGTCATATACATTTTGATGTACTCTAGATGATGACTATACGTTTTTTTTCGTATATGTTTCAAACAATCAAAATATTTTTCCACCACACATATTTTCATACGGGTATTTCGAGTTTTAATATTATGCACTTAAGAAGTCAGTTCTGGTGTCTGATTCTCTAAACAAAGATAGAGATAACCGACAGAAAATTTTATACCGATTTTTTTTTTTGATTAATCATTATCAATCTACGAAATAATTGTGTTATATTGCAAATCGTATGTTGAGAAAATAATATTATATTCGAACAGTACGTAGGTAATAATAATATTATGTCGAAACGTCTTGAAAATTACTATATTATAATATTTTCTATAGAATACATGTAAATATAGATTTCTTAATGACTATATTATATTCGTTTAAAATTAATATTGGGCGTACAAAAAAGAAAACAGTAACTTGAAATAGGTATTTTGTTTAATAAAATAAATTTGATTTTAATAATTTGTCGACGTCTTTTGTATAATTTTATAATAACACTCTTATTTTGAAACATATTATCGCATCTGGTGTCATAACACTTCTATAGTTTTGTCTTTGCATTATATTATATGTACATCATCTACACCAAACGACTCTGCGTGCACCGTTTTTGGCACGTTAACAGACTGTGTCTGTAATGAGGGGAAAAAACAATGACTTGAGCAATAATATTCGTAATATTATTGCATTGTGCTAATTTGTTTAATATAAAGAAACACTGCATAGATTTTTTTTTTCTACACAATTCCGTATACGGTTATACGATGATTTTCTAAAACGATGGAAATGTGTAACGACGAGTAGGTATACAAAAAAAAAAAAAACAAAAAAAATGTACGTACACTGGAGCCTTTATGCGTATTATTACATCATTTGCATTAAGCCCGATTAATATTAATATTATTAAATAGAAAAAATAACGCTAATAATATGACTAGCAAAAAATAGGTTATTCAACATTTATTGGTTAGGACATTATAATAATAGACATAAGTGGGTATACCTGCACCATTTATAGCAGTTGTTACTATTTTTCGTTATTATTTTTTTTTTCATTTTTTATCGATATTGCATAAAACTCCCATTAAAAACCAACTTTTCTATAAGAAATCATACTCTAATCGAAAACCGACTAAGGACCTCTTTTAGATTCTAAGTAGAGCGAAGCGTATGGTTTTACAAAGATATATTTTTTTATTATTATTTTATTATCTGTGTACAACTTTTCCGCCAGAAATCTTACTCCGAGTTTTAAGTGTAGCATAAATAAAATCGATGAGGAGAGATACTTTAGGGAGGTCATTTCAGGTCATTCGGTTCGTCAAACCGAAAAAAAACTTAGGAAGGGAAAATGGGAAAATCAGTACAACATTAAACAAATATTATTAAAGAAAATGTATAATGCCAATACAATTATTTTTCTATAATATTATATATATATATATATATATATATATATATATATATTGTCTTTAAAGCTTTACTATCAACTCCGTTCAGAATCAATTTTTTGTTAGGAATAGTTTATCGTTGAGTGCAGATATAGATTAAATTACGACCCTGTTTATACTCGCTTACAACAATGGCATATCCGTCCAGCTGCAGTACCATCAGCTAGTTTTTGAAATATTATTATTTATGATGGTAAACGTGCGTGTGTGCAATATTATTTCATTTCAGCAGGTTCGTTGACTTTGGTTAATTGTATACACGCGGTCCGAGACGAATACAAATGACGTCCAGCAAGTGGACTAAGGGAAAATCACAAATATCGAGAGGTCAATATCACCCGGGTGTCGTTTAGAATAAGTAATTATATGAGTATTATTATCCAGTATAGAAAAATGTGACAAAGACTTATTGATGTAGAACATTATTATTTCGAATACTAACGTAGTCAATGATCGAAATCGGACAGACAATACACACATTTCCTACAATGGGCAAATGAAAAAGATACGAACATACTTCACACGATGCGTGGTCACTGTTGTAAGTGAGAAGTTGGGGAGATAGAGGAGAAATTGAATTTATATCTGAAAGTAACGATTAACCATTGTTAATGAAAAAGGATTCTGAGCGGAGTTCGATTATAATAGTGTTGCTTTATCAAAAATATATATATATCATATTATATGGCAAAATAATTACAAATGCGTTATACTTTTTTTGTTATAATATTTGTTTAAAATTGTACCTATTTTCCTGTGTTTCCTACGTTTTCCCCCGGTTGTTCCCATTTATTATGAAAACAGCTGATAAAATCAAAAATGACCTCCTTAAAGTACCACCTTAGTCAGATTTTCTTTCAAGAAAAATGCTACACTTGAAAATCTGAGCAAAATGTATGGTAAAAAATTTGTTTGCAGATTAAAAAAAAATAAATAAATAAATATCATTGTAAAACTAATAATTTTAAAAAGATGTCCTAGGATAATGGGGATGGATGCAGCTACTGTTATAGATAATCTAATGTATACCTGTAAGAAACGATAAACCATCGCTTACGAAAAAACGGTTTTGAGCGGAGTTCAGTTGGAAATGATGCTTTGTTGATAATTAAATAGGCTTTATATATTTTCTTTAATAATATTTGTTTAATGTTGTACCGATTTTCTCAGTTTTTCTAAGTTTTTCCCGTTTTTTTCTGTTTTATTCGGGTTTTCAAATTTGATGAGAAAACTCCTGAGAAAATTGAAAAATGACCTTTCTTAAGTACCTCTCTAATGAAATATCCTTTTAGAAATATTGCTATCATTATAAGTTGGGTCAAAATTGCTAGTAGGAAAGTTGTGCTCAGACAAAAAGAAAACCGTAATATATTTTAACTAATACCTATAATACATTTCTTATATTTAACTGTTTTTCCTCCGTTTTTTTTTTGTTTGGTTAATTTGATAAGAAAATCAAAAAAATGATCTCTCTAAAGTACCTTCTCACACTGGTTCCCTTTCAGAAAAGGTGCTACATTTAAAAATCTGAGCAGGTCTTCTGGTAGAAAAGTTGTTCACAGATAAAAATAAAAAAAAATAAACATCTTCAAACAAGCTTCTTCGTTCTAATCTGAATCTAAAATACATTACATAAAACGGAATTTGGTATACACAGTCCGCTTACGGACTGCAGTGTTCGGATACCAAACAAAATTGAAATATTTGTTATAAAATTAAGATTACTGGTTTTTTTTTTTTTTTTTTTGGTGGATTATATAAACGCGTCTGCATGGTTGAATATAATTAAATATATTTAAATGGCGGGGAAAAAAATTGTTACCGAGAAATTATATCACTGACAAAAAACATGCAAACAAACTCTCGTTTAAAATTGATATTATTAAATAGGTGTATGCCTCGGAAATTATAAAAGGAAAACAAATTGTCGTATGCACGACGGATCTGGTTACGCGATAATTATTTTTTATATAATTTTTAATAATAATTAATTGTTACAATTTTTTAAAACGAATTTCGTGCTCCAAACAACCACTACCGGCCATAGCGTTCCCGTGATATCGTCACCCGTTGACGATAATATTATTATTATATATTTTCCCTCGGTCCACTTGTTGACCACTGATTTGTAATCATCGTTGGCCGCGGTCGTCGTCGCACGGACTCGGGCCGAAGTCAACGTACGGAATAAATCGAACATTCACAATACTTATAAGTTATAACAATGGTGCGATAGATTGAAAACATTCTATATATATTATACCTATAATATAATAAGTGCGTACATCTTTATATTATTAAATCTACTTAACGTCTTAATGCATTATAATACCTGTTAGTCGTGCCAATTTATTGTTAACGATGTTTTAACGAAAACGCGCAATGCAAAATAAAAATTATTGTATAACGCGTGTGCATTGTACTCGTACCGAAGTACCTCTACTTGGATTTTACACATCTGCCATATTTAATATCGAAATCACAGTTTCAATTGAGCTATTATTTACACTGCACGAACGTCGTCATTTTCGTACAATATTATTGAGTTCAAATCGTCATTATCTCGGTGCCTAACCGTTCAGTTCCTGTACTGCAAAGTCGTCTTTTAAAAAAAAAAGCGATTAAGATTTTCTCTAAATTTGTTCGTGACATAGTTTTTAATAAAGAATCGTTATTTATTGACAGAGCAAACACAAAACGGTATTAATGAACACAAATCAACATTACCTATACAAATAAAAATAACAAAATATCGATTAATAGATGCATTTATTTGGAATCGAAAACAATATATTGATAACCGACAGACCTCATATGGCCAATAGGTCTTGGATATTTTAGATTTCGAGCGTACCTAGGGAGCTATTGGTTTTACTAAGATGTTTATTTTTTTAGATTCCGAAAAATGTAAATAATTTATATATTCTCGAATTCATTAGTAGGGCCCCGAAAACTAATATTCCAACGGGACCTATTTCCTTGTATCCGCCAGTGTCTTTGATATTTAGTAGAGCAACTGCCTACTAAAGAACATTTATTAGCATGGACGGTTTCCTCCACAAACGTACTTTTCCTTGTTCCGCCAAATCATAAAATTGGTCGATTCTCTTTTTCGCCAAAATCGTACCTTTCCTTTTTCCGCCAAATGAAAAAAATGAATATAATGTTTGAATATTAATGGACAATTGTGTATATTACAATTATTAATGAGAAAAAAAAATAAATTTTAAATTATAAATTTTTAGATTCCGAGTGTAGGGAAGGAGTTATTGGTTTTGCAACGTTGTTTATTTTTATTTTTTCCTTCTTCTAGTCTGTGGACACGTTTTTTCCTAGTAAAGTTACTTTGATATTTACGTGTAGTACCTTTTCTGAAAGATCCAGTTGTCTAGATTGTAAATTAAGTCAATTTTTTATTTTTGACACCATTTTTTAAATAAAACCACTTAGGAGGGAAAAAACCTAGGAAAACGTACTATTTCCAAGTTTTCGTTATTTAATAAAAACACGGATGACGTTTTCTAACAGAAAAAATGATTTAATCGAAAAATCACAAGATACCTTTTTTGTTGCTTCTATGAATTAATTTTTTGTGGTATTATCGACAATTTTTTGAACCACTTTTGAGTTCATAAATAATTTTAATTGTTGAGAGTTTTGTAATTCAGTTATGAATACACGTAGAAATTTGAAGCTTGGTAATAATACTTAAATTGGACTTACCTAGAGGTAGTAAAATTTCCAATATTGTCGGGCGAACTTTTTTATTTTTTTAATAAGCGTTTTGAAATCAAATTTAAACAAAAATCGCCAAAAAAAAAAAAAAAAAAAAAAAATGAGGGTATTCAAATTATGTATTACAGAACTGCGCTCGGAATCGATTTTCGTAAAGCAATAGTTATCGTTGCTTACAGATATAAATGAAATAATCTTATGTATCCTATTTTCCAACTTCTCACCTGCAAAAGTGGCTGCTCTCATCCCGAGTATCACCTCTTTTTACAATGATAAGAATATCAATAATTTATTATTATGAATATGAATATTATCATAATAATTGTCAATCGATAATATTAACACGGATTTATTATTATATAGTATGTAATATTAAATCAAGGTTTAGAAATAATAATAGCTTTTAGCTGGTATTTGACACATTTATATATAATATTGGCATGATAATATTGATAACCGTATCTTATATCATTTTATGTATGTATTTTGATTTTGAACTTTTTACATTAATCAGTTACCAAGTCGATTACAACTATTTTTGAACAGTTTTTTGATCTTTTGAGTAATACAGATCTTGACCAAGTAATTTAATTATTTTCAATAGAAAAACAAGAGTAAATGGCTTCTTAGAGAAATTAGTTATTAAGATGCGTGCACTTAATTATGATTAATTTGAATTAAAATATATTTATGTATTAAAAATGTAATTATTATTAATTTAATTATCTAATTAAGAAACTTAAAATTAATGACTGTGGAGAGAGCTGTCAATTGTTTTTATACAGTAAAGACAGTGCAATATATTATGAACAGTTGGAGAAATAATAAAATGTTTTTAGTATTTTTATGAAAGTTTAAATTGAACGTCTCTTGGTTAAGAAATATTTTAGGATATTTTATGTATTTATTTAAAAATGTAATAAGATTAAACTTCAAGTTCATGTTAGAACAAGTTAAGATTATCTGACTATAGCTATAAGTATAAGTATTATATATTGTATTTATTTAGGGGTGAAACTAAACAAATGTTGACATTTAAGTATAATTATGAACTTATTTTTGGTGGAGGAGAGAGGAGGAAATTTATATTTGAGATGCATGCGCTGGTTTGATCCATATTTCCCGGGTCGAAAAAACTCGCTAATCCGCCCCTGATAATATGTAATATTTGTTCAATAAAACACACAATAATAGAGTTATTACTCTATTAGCAAGTCAATGAGTTGTTTAAGTGCCATAAGTGCCTCACTATTGTGAGGATAGCTGAAAAATATATTAGTGCCCGCCCCTCCAACTCCAAAAATCTAAACACGCTTATCACCGCATTATAGTATTTGACCGAGCACCGATCAAAGCCGGCATTTGTTACACCGGATTCGTATGTATACTATATGTCGCTTTGAAATATCGTAATTTTTACGATTTCGTATTTTCGACTATCGTTTCGGTGTGCAAATTATTCGTATCTCAGCGTCTCGCTGCATCAAAACACCATTTTGCAGTCATTATGTCGTTGCCGTAATGATTTGGCATAATGTCACTATATAGTTGTACAATATCCAACTGTATTCAAGACGTGACCGACAAAAATCATACATAGAGATCTTCCAAGTGTATGCAAGGTCATTCGAATTGCATGATACAGTCAAATTTGTCTTGTAATATTTATTCTTAAACAAATGACTTGTATAAAAACTTTTTGGAATCAGTAGAGCATCATTTAAGTTAAAAATAAGGTTGTCGTTGGCAGCCGTTTTTATTTATACTTTGTTATTATTAAGTTTTATTATTTTAATCTTTTTCGAAACAATCGTTATTGTCATGAAAACGTACATTGTTGAAAAAGCAATACTATTGATCGAGCTCTGCTAAGAATCGTTTATCGTTAGAAATGATTAACCGTCGCGTACAGATATAAATTAAATTCCCTTCAATATATCCTACCTTCCCAACTTTCCACCTACAACAGTGGTTCACCCGCGGTGCGAAGTATATCCATCCGTTTTTGTTTTGTCTGTTAAAATGCATTACCTATTTCGTTATGTTAAACGTCAGTTACGGTTCTGTTTTGTTATAAAACATATTATGCACGATTATCTCTTTGTTTGATCGGAAAACAAAAATATTAATAACATTGATTGGATTTTCATACCCATATTCATTTACCAATACACCATCGATTACGCCTACACTAACTAGGCAGCGAACGACATATTATTTCCATATTACTCGAAATAATATTATTTACTCATCAGTATTATCTGTATATAATTCTATTTTATTGTTATTTTGTTGGGATAATAATATATAATAGATTTGTTAATATAAATTTAACGATTCGATAAGTCCATACTGTCTGAAGTATTGAACATCGAAATTGAGTTTTTGAATTGAATATCGAATTCGATATTTTATTATCCGTGGTTAAATAGATCGGTCTAAAAATATTAGTATTCGTTATTTTATATGCGTTTTTGTATCTAAATTATAAACAGTGCAGTTTTAAAACAATAAAACCGTATTAATGATCAATATTGATATACAGGAATATTTTTCATACGATTTTTTTGTGAACAATGAGGAGAGTCGACTATCGAATTCTAAATTTTTGGTATTGCCCATCTCTAGTTTATTTAGATCTGCATCTACTAAATCCAACCACTATCCCGTATAATATGCCTTAGCGGTCTATATCTTCTCTTCTGGCTCCCACTCCGCAATATTGCCCATACAGTATCATCTCTGCTTCTTCCCTTTATAATATATCCCAACACTCCTATCCATCACTGTATTATTTGATTCTATAATTTATAGAATGGTGATAAATAATTTTTTTGTTTGTAACTGTTCTTATTACACGTCCTTCTTCGTTCATTTGCCTTGGTAACATAAAACCACGTACCTACCCGTAGAATGATAATTCTGCATACTTTTTTGTTTTCAAATGTTGTTTTTATAAATAGCCTCGATCCTTGCTGTTACGACCGTTGTTCATACTTTTCGTTCAAACGCGAGAGAACAGAGATTTAATTATTGCTGTTTAAAGTCAATATTTAATAATCTAAAACAATAATAATAATAATTGAAAACTAGTTTTTTTTTCTTCGTTATAAATCACAAGACATCATATTTTTAAATATTAATATATAATTTATTTACTATCTATATAGATACAACTTTTCGTTCATATATATTTTTTTTTTTTTTTTTACAAAAATACACTTAATGGTATAATTTTTTTTCAGAGTTCTTTCTTACGAGCAAAGTGAACAAAAAAATAAAAAATAAAAATGTAATTAATATATTATCGATGTTCGACGACGAATTTATTTTACAATATAAAATAAGTAACACGCGCTATGCCGCCGTTACATAATGGTGACGGCGCGGTGCGGTCGCGACCGCGACAACAACCGCGCCGACCTAAACAAAAATCACAGTTAATTAAGAAACCCGATACACATAATGAGTCTATAGAAATTTGTTGATTAAATAATAATTCGCATTGGAAAAGAATAACGGGGACGTAATACATATAGATAGCTGGTATAGCAAACGCATTGTCTTGGAAATCAGACGCGGAGGGCGGGGGAAAGTTAAAACAAAAATAACAGCGCCAATAATTAATAATTAAAAAAAATTAATAATAAAATTGAATATTGTGAAAAATGTCGATTTGTTGAGTGTGGGTGTGTGAGATCGGGGAACAATGTGCGTGTGACTTAGAAGAAACCATCTCCGGTGGGGTCGTTGAGCCACGGATAGTTGTTTGGGCATCGGACGCACGTTTGCAGGTTGATGGTTTCCCCGGGAACCTCTTTGCTGGTGAGCTTGCACGAGTGCGGTACCCAACAGGCCGGCGGCCCTTCGACCACGCACTTTTCCCTCCACGGTTCGAAGTTCTTCACCTCGTTAATGATCCTCGGCTTTTGGATCCACTGGATCACCTGCGTCATGGTGACGAAGTACACGTCGTTGTGGTTGGCCAGCACTTCGTCGATCCAGAACAAAAACGCGTCCAGATACTCGGGATTGTTTTTCAGCCAGGCGGCGTGGAAGTACAGGCCCATGGGCGCGCGGTTCTGGTCGTAATGCCGGTCGAAGTTGTGGTTCAGAAAGTTGTAGAACTGGTCGCCGGAAAGGATGTTGGAACACGAGTCCACCATGGCACAGCCGGGCAGGTATTCGTCGAAATTCGGGTCCTCTCGTCTGTCCAGCTCGTTCATTACCATTTCCCATACGGCGTGGCTACGCGTCGGACAATGTTGCAAGTTTCCGTGACATCTGCGAGCATCAAAAACCGTGGCCGTAAATAAAGGCGATACGATATAACTATTGCACTCCAACATGATTTCGAGCGAAACCCCCGCGCGTTCGGTACAACATACAATAAAATGTTATATTCCGAAAACCGGTGTCCGTATACGTAACCGTGTACACTTGGCCATTTAGTCCGAAAGAGAGAAAAAATTTGACATCGTTTTTATTATTATTTTTTTTTTTTTTTATTAATATCAAATTGTTTATTTAATAATAAATAGAGCTGTATTTAAAACCATGTACAGGAGAACGCGCCCATTAGTCCTTGAAACCCGACAACTTTCGCCGATTGAATAACATAATAATATCGTTAACCGGTACCTATAAGCGGTGTACGATATACCTATATACTTCTATATAACGTATAATACTGTTACATAGAAATTTAAAATTCCGTTCTACTTCCTATGTAGGCCCCACCCTATCTGTTATAATAATTTGTTTTGATTTTTTTTTAACAAGAGTATATTAATGGCGAACGGCCGTAAAAAAATATAATAATAAATAGTTCAACGGGATCCAATAGATATTACAGGGCGCATGACATCGCAAGCTGGCCCAGCAATATTCCAGTAAGTTACCTCCCTGTATAGATAAGTCCCTTATCCCGCGTATAGATACTGTCGTGACGGCTCTCACCTGTGGGGCATGCGGAAGTACATGGTGTACGGCCAGAGAGGCGGGTTGGACAGTGGCGCGGTGATGGACGAGTCGTACAGGAAAGCTTGTTCCTCCATCATGGTGAACTGGTTGTTGCCGCCCACTCGCAAATAAGGCGACCGCAAGCCGACCACGCTGTTATCGGTCAGGTTTGCGTACTTTTCCGTGATTATGCGCATGCCGGCCATCTCTTTGGCCCAGTCCTCCACGGTGGCGTTGCTCCAGAATTGCTCGTCGTCGTTGTGCCTGCAACACGCGCATTACGCACGTCACGCGTATTATTTGTGTGAATCGATGTATTATGTACACGGGCGACGATAAGCGGTCGACAATATTATTTCACGATTATTTAATTATTATTCGGTATTCCCGCCGACGAATGTGACACTGTCGGAAATTCACGAGTGTCTCGTCGGTACTACGCAACGACCAAATTCAACACCAATATCGTAATGAACGCGAGACGATTGTTTTCATCAGCCCCGTGAAAATTCGAATATGAAAATATTAACACGGGATGATGGACATTCCATCATCATGATCATAGCCACGGTACGGGTATTTCGATCGAAACCAAAAAAAAACCCATTGTCGGTCGCACGAAATTTCGGTTACTCTCGATTTTGAGGTATTCCGCTAATATCGGACATTCGCGGGAACGCCTGCACGCTACGTAATTGGTAACGCATCATGCGCTATCCATTATTGTATAATCTGTTTTCAGTAATATGTGACAAGCAGTGGCGTAACCAGGATTTATCAATGGGTAGAGAGGGGTTAAAGGGATTCACAGCTTTCTTAAACTTACCTAAACAAAAACAATGGAAGAGGGGGGATCACAACACCCCGAAACCTCCTTTGCTACGCCACTGATTTCAAGTCTCGTAAAAGAAACATGTTATAAAATGCACGTGTCTCATAAATGTTACTACTTGTTAAAAAAAAAGATTAGAGTGATTAAATATTATTCAAAATATTGATTGCACCTACTGCGCTATAGTATAATAGATTTCAATACTCCTTAGGTACACATCTGTGCATTTTTAATTCATAATTCACACTAAATTAGGTGTTTTGTACTTCATCCATATTTTAATTTATATACTAGTAACATGATTTCTTTGAAAAATTATATTTATAATATTTACGATTTTTATGACACTCGATTTTTTAACATGATAACCGACCTTATGACACATGGCTTTCTAACACTTGACCCAGATTCGTGATCTTCGATCGCATGGCCCGCCCGTACAAAAGCTTATTTAGGTTAGATCAATATAACCTAACCTAACCTAACTTTTCCAAAGTAGATTTTTTAAAATCTATTATACGTATTGCAATATACACGTCACAACTCACAGGTATGGATATTATAATACGTCGCCGTCGTCGTCGATTCGTTACGGAGCGAAATAATAACATCGATGGTGACGAATTCGGTACGCGCCCGCGAATAATAAAATAATTATAATAGAATATTTTTTTTAATTTATCTATTCGTTTGATATGGCGTGTCTATACTATTTCGGGTCAAGGACCGACCGGACGAAATTCCAATTATCAATATTATAAATGTATCTGTTTGATCGATCTCGGGGGTAGAGTCGCATATTGGGCACATCCCGTCCGAGTATATTATTATCAATAATATAATAATTAATTTTTTTTTTTTTTGTTATCATTTGTAATTGTGGTATCGAAAAATTAAAACCCAACGTTTCATAGCGCGAGTTTTCCTTTTTTTATGGTAAACATGTTATTTATTAGGTATATAGCCCGGGTATTTTTTTTTTTTTGCGTCTAAAACAGTTTTCTTCAATCGATTTTTTTTTATCCAATGCGTACAAAACCGAAAGTACCCGTCATAATAAATTTAATAAATATTACAAAACAAATTTAAAAATGTAACAATAGCATTCAATAGACGTAATAAAATAATTTGTGTCCCTATCTACTTTTAGGTTCGGAGCGTAGCGAGGGATCTAATTTTTTTAAACGTTAAACTTGATTTTTCTTCTTTGGTTGACAAAATGACATGGTTTATATATGTATCGAAAATTAATTACGTGACCAATACAATTAAAAACGTGTTATTTTAAACTATATTATATTTCGTTTATTGTATCAGTAACATGGAAAATTTGATCTTCTGTCCTCTACCAGATTTATTGTTTAGTTTAGTACCTATAGTTAATTCATATTATATTGGCGGCTGACGGTAATATCTCGGTTGATAATAATAATAATAATGCTTTATAAAAAAAAAAAAAAAATATGCACATTCAGAGTTTTAAGTTACCCTCCCCCCCACCCCCGTGAATGGGGATTATATTCTAATAGATCAAATATCTTTACGAAACTTCGCAATAACTGTGGGAGACAGATAAATATCACAAAGAAGTAGTTGGTATTTTAAGAATAAAACCGAGTAGAAAATATATGTATTATTGTCAATCCCGTCAAAACGAAATTATTCTTGTAGAATTTTTTAATAATTTTTTTTTTATATATACAGGTATATATAATACATAATAAATTGAATAAAGTTCACGGCGGATATTAAACGAATTGACGTGGCCTTGAAATATGTCACACGACAAAAATGTTGATTCAATATTATTTAATAGGTATATTGTAAAATGTTTGTCCGTGACTTTTGGATCGACGGAACATCAATAACCCATGGACATTTTTGCAAATTATAATAATATTATGTTCGTCTTTTAGAATGTTTAATACACCGTCAACTTACAGCGGCAATTCGTCGCAACTATAATACAAATATAATATAATGAAGCGTACGAATTCAGCAAAATATTATGTATAGGAAAAACAGAGAGAGAGAGAGAGAGTGAGAGAGAGTGAGAAAAAACACTGCAGAGCTCCGTCACTATTAGAGTCGAATATTGTCTCACACGTCACCAGCCGTTTTGTATTTAAGAATAATTATTCTGTGTAAAACAACACTAATAACGAATACTATACGGTACTAAACAAAATTATGAAATTTTAATATAAAAATACGATATGGGTAACATCCTTACATAATACACAATTGTATTTTCCTTGTTTAATTCGAGAGATTTAGAGTCTAGAGGTGATCAAAGCAGAACAAAATTCTTTTACCAAACGGTGAAATTCAACCCGAAAATTCACCTGAAGAAAAAAGTTTAATTCCCAAATTTGGCTCGTTTGGTTCAGGGAGAACCCCCAAAAGTGTATTCAAAATGCTGCAATAAATCTCCATCTTTTGGAAAAATTAAACTAAAATTGAAAAACGATTACGCGTAATAATCAAACATTTTTGCTGCGCGCGTCCTGTTCTAAATTTGAGAATGGAATAGAATCTTTCGATCGACCAAATAAGGCGTTATTCGTTTTGAGTAGATACCTCAACTGCAGCAGTGTACAGAACTCAACATATTAAATTCTGATGGTGTGTCCTAATCACGGAATAGCCACAGCGTTTGTTTTCATCGGCTCATGAAGCCCGGGCCTAGGGCGGCGAATTTCGTAATGAATTTCAAAAAAAAAAAAAAAAATCGTTTATGTGTAACTGCACTATTATTATTATTTGGCATTGATGTTGTTTATTTCATGTTTCTTATTGTTTATTGATTTAATTTCTTGAAATTCCGAGTTTACAACGAATACTAGCGTTGTTTTTTTTTTTTTTTTTTTTTTTTTCGGTGAAGAGGGCGGCATATTCAATAATAGGGCCTGTCGGGTGGGTGACAGCTTCCCGAAATCCGGGCCTGCTCAGGACACGGGCCACCGGTGAAAACCAATCGACGGAGTATAGCTGCGTGGTTATTATGGTGTCGTTGAAACCGTGCAGCGAGCGACCCCACCGAAGAGGACATACAGGGACCGTCGATACGCGGCGCGGGAGACGAAAACGGATTCGAGAACGTGCGCGAGACCGTCGCGCAATACCGTTTTCGATATTGATGATAATTTATTGCGTTATGATAATAAAAAAAAAAAAAAAAAAAACTCTCGTTCCGAACGGGACGGGTAACCTACCTGTCTACCTACCTACCTAACTGATGCGAGCGATTCTCATCTTCCATATTATTACATTAATGCACACGCGATTGCGCAACGCGCATTCCTCGCGAGTCGCGTACAGGTTTGACAATTAATATTATAATAATAATAATAATAATATAGCCGCTGTCTGCGTACCTACGTGAATTCGCGCGAGCACGCGTACGATAATAAATTATATTGGATTTTTTATTTATTTTTTTTTTTTTTTTTTTTTTTTTTTTTATTTTTTTCTCGTCACTAAATAATACGTCCGAACCATTAGCGCGGAGAGTACAATATTGTGATGGTGACGATAATTATAATAATATTATTATATGGGCACATTATACCGCGGCGCATCTATACAGCACGACCGAAACGAGAAAATGGACCGCTAAAAAAACGACCCGTCCGACGGACCCGGTTCGTCCGTTCGCTTGAGTTTTAATATTATACCGGTTTTCCACGTACGCGAAACACAAATAATATCGAACGTCGCGGAGGCACCGTGTTAGTATTTTGTCGATGTATTTAACAATTTTTTTTTTTTTTCGCGTTCCCCCGGGGCCCCGGGCACGGACGAAGAATGCTGCGGCCACGCGCACTAGGTGGTATACCCGCGATATGATGACGATAAAAAATGTATTATATGGATTGGTGAACCTATATTATAACAACAATATAATATACAGATGTACAATCGGTTCGGTTTATTTTATTACTATTATAATATGATTATGTTTCTCGTGCACTCGGATTGCGCAATCGGTGTGTGCGCGCGTAAGTGTGTGTGTGTGTGTGTGCGAGGTGCAGGTGTCCTTGTACGGAACGGTTGTCGTAAATTTAAAGAAAAAGATGAAAAAAAAAGGGAATTTCGTCGGTTATGAAATCGAAATTTTACGAAAATAATAATATGTAAATGTATATAATATTTTAATAATATTAATTGCAAACCGGTGTCTTCTTTTTTATCGTGTCCTTGGCGAGTACATAATATAGGCGGCGACAGTCGTTATTCTAATGTACCTATATAATACGAAAACCCATAGATTATAATTTTTTTTTCCTAATAGTCTGATAGTGTAGCGAAGAAGTTTTACAAAGATATTATTATTTTTTTTTTTTTTTGGAACCACTTCTTTCGCTTTTTATTAATGGGCCGTACCCTGTTGAATAATGCGGATTTTCCGCCAGGTAATACTTATTATGTAAAAAATTGCTGTCGAGACTCCTCGGAGTGTTTCTAAAAAGTCTAACAAAACCTAATAACAATAATGATGATATTCTTATACGTTGGTTTTATTTTTGTTGATTTCTAGGTTACCTATTATAGTTTTACAAGAACGAGACTCGTTTTTTGATTACAACTCTTTGATTGATCGTAGCTAAGCGTGGTTAAATGGGTAAGGATGAGAAGGATACATCCCCCCCCCCTGTAACATTTTTCTTTAAATAGTTATAATAATACCAATACGTATTATATTGCGTATGGAGTGTTAAAAAAAACAAATTTTAAACAGTAATACTCGTAATTGTTAAAAAAAATCAGTCTAATTGTACTAACGTATACGTTAGTACAAATGTTTCTATACGTAAATATTTATACGTAGGGTCGTACTCACTAACATAGACGTTGATTTTTAAATGAAGTTTATAAAATAACCGACCAATCGCGGTCGGTAATCAGCCATAAATCCAATTTAAAAATCAGATAAACGAAGGCATTTATATTGTTGAAAAATACACGTGTATGGTTTTATAACTTCGAATGTTAATTTCACGTGTATACGTTAAAATATGTACACGCGAAGTAGAGAGCTCTAGTAGGTGGTACCTTCCAAATTTCCTGACTTGGAGCGAATAAACATGTTCAGATTTCTGTTTTACTTTTTATCGTTAAAACCCACGGTTATCGATTACCATATGGTTAAGTGTTCAGAGACAATTGAGAGAGCAAATTGTGTTGCGTTTATAGCTGATAATATTGTATAGATATTAAAAAAAAAAAAAAAAAAATTCAAAATCGTATCGATAATCATTTTTCACGGACTCGCTCAGAATAATATTATTGTACGTTCACTTTAGTATAATATATTTATAGTTGCATTAATTACGCTGTTATACCCTACCTACCTATATCTATATATAATATATAACACCCGGTATCCACCTACTTACCGGGTTATTACATGACAGTATTTTTTTTTTACTTTCCAGTTTATTCGTACTCACTTTCACGATTATAATATTATTTAAATAATCCTATTATATCCTGTGTGTATACTCGTAAATATATAGTATAGCATAATATTATTATATTATTAGGTATACTATAGATTCAATTAGTATATTATATAGGTAGCTGGTGTATGTATAATATTATTATTGTTATGTATTATATCGGTCCGATACATAGTTTAACGAAACAAAATATTCGTGATGTGTACCGGCTACAGAAAGGGAAATCGATTATTAAGTGTATATTCCGACACCTCCCCCCCGCGGAGACCGTGTTTAATATTTAAAACCTCAACACTCATGATTTAGTGTTCGTTATAAAACGTTCAAAATCGTTTTCGTGTTCGAAAAACCGGATTGATTTTTTTCCCCGTATAATATGCAAATCACCTCGGTATGCACCCAAAAGAAATTAATTTCTATACGCTATTCTATTCTGAATATAAAATGGTTTTTTTTTTCACCATAATCGTCATCGTTTAACGATCTAACAGATACGAGTAATTATAATTAATAATAATAACCGTATTCGATTTTTGTTAACACGTTAAAAATGACGAAACACTATAATGTAACACTGTACGATGATTTAACTATTTTTTTTTTCTGAACTGCGATGTATACATCGAAAGAAAAAATACTTACGTTATCGAATGGACCGCGATCTCATGTCCTTTTCTGTGGGTCTCTTGTACTGCCGAATAGTTGGTGTATTTGTGGGAAACAAAGAACGTGGCTTTGATGTCACATCCGTTCGGATTTCTGCGTTTGCCGTTGAATATCTCTTTATATAATTCGATGTTGTTGTTGTTGATGGCATCATCAAAGGTGATGGTGATCATCTGTGGGACCTCTTTGTACGGCAAGTCATTGGGTATTCCGGTACCGTCTTCGGAGCAGAAACAGTCGGGCAAAACGCACACGGCCGGATCACAAGGTGGCGCGCGATTGGGATCGTTGTCGTTGTCTACAAAAGAGGGGAGGGGAAATAAATAAAAGGCCGAAAGTCGGAAAGGAGGATATTATACATAAAGTAATTTAATTTATATCTGTGTGCAACGATAAACTACGGCCAATGAAAAACAATTCTGGACAGAGTAATACAATCGTGTTTTCCCCTTGTTGCCAAGATAACCCAGAAATCGACAAAAATTGCCAGATTTTCCAATGTTATTAATTCCGAAGAAAACAGAGAAATTACCCTAATTGATGAGGATTAATGCGCTAATTAGATAAAAACGCTACAAAAAGGTTATTGTAGATTGGAGCAAGATTTCTGGTGGAAAATTGTTTAAAAACACATTTAAGTAGAATCAATACATTCCTCGCTATACGTTCAGAATATAATAAAATCGATGAGTGTTGATAATAAAAAAAAAAAACATTTTGTAACGTAATAACATTTTTTCGATTTCCTAAAAAACTTTTAATTGTATTTTGTTAAAGAAAAAAAAAACATTAATATTCTTGTTAGGTAATTGGTTTTAATCGAATCGTTATGTACATTTTCTCCACACTGGTTTATATAATTAGACAAGATAATAATTACCAAAATATATACGTTTTTTGTCTAAATATATTATATACCCAACTGGGAAGATAATAATAATATAATCAAAGTGATTATATTAAAAAGAAACGACAACTAGCTGCGGCAGTTATTACGCAAATATTTAATAAAAAATCACGTAGTTGTTAATTTGTCATACGTCGGATTAGATATAGTACCTATAGTTGAATAAAAACATATTTTCGACTCGCACTAAATATTTCGGTGTTTTTTATTTTTTTATATAAATGTGAAGACGTAATGAATAAAATGGAATTTTTGAAATATCATAGAGAAAAGAACATTATATAATACGCTATACGTTTTATACAAAAATGTTAACGGATTAATTCACGTAATATCAGTGGTTAAAGTGGGAAAAACTTTGAAGAGGATTATGCTCCCCGAAAATTGAGTGCCGTTCTCGAGAACTTATTAAATCTAACCAAAACTTCAGGAAACCCCTTCACGGAGACAAAATTTGTTTTTCTCTCATACACATTTGTTCACAATAATTGTATATTAATAGGGGTTTAAAAATAAACTGCACCCCCTCGAATAGTATACTATACATATGCCCGTTTAATAAAAGTAAAGAAAATCAGAATCCGATTACGTATAATTTAATAGGTATTAAAGAATTTATTTTATAAGTTATACAATTATAAAATTATAAATTTGATTAATAATAACTAATTCGAGTTTTTTAGAGTTTTATGTTTTAGTGACTAAAGCGTCCTCGGACTTCGAAGATTTAACCTAAAAGGTACTGAATAAAACGTACTCCGTTATCTCCCCACCACACTTTAACCACGGAGTATTATTAAATTTCAAAGTTTTTTATCTGTTTCAAATCGAAAATTCCTAGTCTGCAGAAAACGATACATAAATTTAGATTACAAAAATATATTGCTTATTTTTACCTTATAATTACCTATATTGGCTGTTATAGGTCGGTAAAAAGTGTTATCTACACGCATTCGGAGAGAAAAAAAAATGTATAATTAATCGTAGGTACACTTAAAATAGGTATCTAATAACTAGATTGGAATTTGTAAAGTATAATTACTTATAGTAGTAGACATTTCTCGTATGATAATGATAACAAATTCCATAAAAAAAATAAAATAATAATATCAAATACTACTAGTACATTATATTATCTAACGGGGAACTCAATATAATTGGTTATATTATGGATTTTGATTACTTTGCAAGCATGAAGATAGGTAAGCTCTTGAAAATATAACTTTTTTTGTATCTGCAGATTTTAAAATATCAATCGTTTTTTTTTTTTTTTTTTTTATTAACAGTGGCGTGCACTACAATGGAAGATGATAGGACTTATTTTTTCTCCCTTCTAGTCGTTTTAAAATATAACAACTATGAGTGATTATTTAGCAATTTATCTTGATGTTTTTTAATTCAGCAAAGTTAAAAGGAAAAAAAAAATTAATTTATTGAATAAAAATTATCTTTTTTGGATTTGGTTCTAAAATTTTCATTGTTTCTACGATTTTTCCGCGAATCGTGACAATTATTTTCTACGCCCTTCCCGTTGAAAATTCCTAGTCACGCCACTGTTAATAAATCAATATGGAAATAGTATAATTTTATTAATTTTGTACAAACCGCACGAATTTTCGTCCGAACCGTCGGGGCAGTTCTTCTCTCCGTTACAAAACAGTCCTCGTTCGATACACGATTTATCACCACAAGACAATTCTCCGTCCTATAAAAATTATATTATAATATATTTAACATAAACTTACAGGGTTTTTTTTTTAATTTTATGTAGCGATGGTATCGATTTTAAATGCTTGAGAAAATATATTGAGATTTCGAAAATTAAATCAATTTGACTGGTGCGTGGATCTCTGAAATTGAAGAACGACTACAATATAGACGTTTAAACATTTGTACGATTTTATATTTTTTAATTTTTAATACCTATATGCACCTGATTCGATACAATTGAAATAACAATGTGTGTTTGTTGAGCAATTTCTATTTAATAATCACATGACGTCAAATCGAAATTTGAACTTTACCGTAGTACAAAAACCGAGTAGAATAATAATTTAATCCTATATAGAATAAAACATAATTTAAAAGTGAAAAAAAAAAAATCTTTCGGTGTCAACTAAAATATTAGTTCGCATATAATGCTACGTGGACGTGCTAACATAACCTAACAATAAGCACCATAAAAAATCTATTTTATCCAGTACCTGACACAATGGTTCGTCAGTGAACAATAGTGGTTTGACTTTTCGTTCTTTATTCTTCAACTTGCAATTTTTAACCGCGGCCTTCCAGTCACACGTTTGTTTTTCGATGTCGAAATACAAACCAGCTGGACAACGAATAGCTTGCAATCCCTGAAAAGTAATAATTACAATTATAAAGTATTTGATAGTCGAAGAGTTTAATCGCTTCATTAGCTTCTGGAATTTTTGGGTCTCTATCTTGCGTTTCGAAAGGAAAATATACAGAAAATTATATAAAAAAATTCGACGCTCAACATCAGCATCGATCAAAAAAAACAGAGAGGAATAATAATATTGTAGAAGCGGCAAAGAATCTTAAAATGGTCCGTTTTATTAAGCTAAGAAGAAGAATTTATTTTGATACAATAATATTTGATCGGCTCGTCGGATATTATAAGAAATACAATTTCAGTCGAAAAACCGACAGGTTTGAGTGTCATAAAATTTATTGAGGTTCGTATACTCACAATATAATATTGATTCGTTATCGATATTATTATGTGAAACTATAAAAATGTTGTGATGGGAGCATTTTTTGGAAATGGCCCACAAAGTAAAAATGCACATTTAAAATGTATCTCGTCTTTGCTGACATACTATATACTTCAAAACTATATAGTGTAGACAATATAATATAGGTACGATAATTCGTGCGTTTATTATATTATAATCAATTATTATTCCGAATTTTCGACGGTTAATTGTTCATCATCGTTCCAGATTTTAATTATTTATCACGGTGAATTCTGTGTGAAAATGCAGTAGGTACCTATGTATTGAACTCGGTTCCGCAGTCGAAAATATTACAAATAATGACGAAAATGTCCGAGTCAATAGCCGACTATTTTATTGACAGGTTTCGGGCGGTGCAAAACGAGACGACGAATACAAATCATTTTCCGATTTTCTCGACGACACCATGTTTTGTTTAATATTATTTGGTCGTAACAGTGAAACGCGATTCAAATAAATCACCGCTTCGCTCGCTAATCGAAGTTATTTATAAACGATAATTAAACGGGCAACAGACGTTTTGGTAATAGTGTTGTAATGACATCGACAATATTACACGTGGACATAGAGAATTAATAGAAAAGAAACTAATTATAAAACCGTGCCGGAGTTCATTAAATCAAGGTTACGATAATTATTGTACCATAATATATAGACGTTGTTTAAGACTATTGTTAAACCATACATGTCGTATACGACATAATATTATTATCGTATTGTTATACACAGTCTGTCGCGTGAACTCGGTCGTCCAAAATGTATTCGACTTTCGTTTTCAGGGTTAAACTTAAGATTTCCGGATGCAAAAAAATCCCGACGATTCCAATCGCGTATATTGAACTAATGTGTATAGCTACAGGTGGTTAACGGCTTGACGTCTTTAGGAACCGCCGATTGTTTCGTCTTCCCAGATGTTATTAGGCGATTGTTATTTAAATGTCTACCGTATATTTCGCGACGTAAAAAAAAATATATAATTAATGGATTCGCTTTTCCGCGTGGCGGGCGAACCTATATAGGCATATGGAATCGTAGTAAAATATATAATAATATTTTTGTACTCGAATATAGTGTTGTGAAAGCGTTGCACCCGTCGCCTGTACAATGTTCTACCGCGATGCGCATCAATAAAAAAATATTTCGACCGCGGACACGGTGCAACTGGTGTAATGGGTGCGTGCTATAACGATTATTATGTAAATAATTGCGTACAGATTTTTATTGGAGCGCGAGCAGCAACATCGCATGTAAATTATTCAGTTGTTATGTAAAATTCAATAATAATAACAATCGTGTATGTACTGCATCGTTATTATTATTCTGAGTTTCGAATATTTCAACGCGTCTCGCGCTCCACTTACCGACGATGTGCACTGGATGACGTCACGACAACTGTCGCCTTCCTGGGCCGTCAACCGAAACCATTCGCCTGCATCTTTGTCTTTGCATATTTCGATCTCGAAGCTCTCCTCCTTTTTTGGTTCACTAGTCGCCGCTTGTTGACGTTTGACTCGCGAAAATATCGAATCACAAGACCCTAGGTGAAAAAACAACGAAAAAAACAAAAAAAAAATTCGTTTATTATATTTTTATAAATTGCCGAGCTAAACACTAATGATGATGTGCAATAGACACCCGCCGTCTCGATGAAATAATTTTTAATGAAAATCGGTTTGATAAAAAGAAACAAATTTTTTTTTTTGCTAAAATTATGTAAAATCCTATAACTGCGTCGATCGGTGTGGTTATTATATTTATTAAGTAATACCTATATTTTTTAATCGTATTACTTTCAAATTATATTGTTTTTTTTTTTGTTTTCTAGCGGACCGAAACACAATAATATTCGGGTTTCTCGTTTTGTGTATCGTATATACTTTTACTAACCGATATCAGCTATATATGACATACGGGTTACGATTTTTTTTTTTTTGTAATGGTAATGAAACTGTCAACTATTTCTTTCATTCGCATCGTTTCGTAATAAATATTAACATATTATTATGGAGACTATTTTCCGACACGTTTTATTAAAATGTATAACAATTTATAATTCGACGAGAATATTGGATATTTACTGATTTAATACGACCTTAAATTGTTAATTTTCAAAATTATTAAAGAAGTAATGAATAATATAATATTTCGTTTCGCGGATAGTACATAGTAAACGGCCCTCCATTTTAACTGACTCTATTCGCCAACAGATTCAATGGTACGAACAACCGTACAATTCTGCGTCATAAAAATATATCACATTCGTTCCCCTATACATAATATCGTTAAAATATTAACACGCGTATATCGGGTACCTACGTTTATAATTTGCAAATCTATTGAAAATAACTTCAGAACGAGTACAAAAACGATAATATTATAGATGTATATGATTCGCATGTTACCGGAACAATATACGAAGTTTTGCAGACGGCTTTACAGAACTTTCGATATGTTTTAGTGCCGAATCGTCCAAAACTATAATAACATGTCGTAATATATAGGCGTATTATTTGTACTCGTAATTTAGTGCCGCTGAGCGGATTGCTAACGGAACGGATTGTTCCGTTCGTTTGTATAAACCGGGACGACTCGGAACAGTAAATAAAGTTATGTTGAATCGATTTAAACGCCAAATGGTTATTAATACGGATTGATATACGCGTTTAATTCAATAGTTATTTACTATTGTTGTAAACCGACGCGGGCGATGGACGAAACGCCGGAGACGTGCGCCGATGTGCCGGGGAAAAGTAAGTTTCGGGGTCAATGGCGTACGGTGGCGCGTTTGTAATTATATTTTGTCAGAGTGTACACGTGTATGCATATTATTATGACCGGAATTGATAAAATCCAAACGGAAATTCGGGTCGGACGTCAGGACGTGATTTGTTTGTGATGTGTTTACGTTCCGACGACTGAGCGGCAGCAGCAGCAGCCTGTTGAACTCGAGACATGCGAAAACCCCACGTGATAACAATAAATTAGGTATAATAATACCACACAGGTATCCATAGACTTTTATACATTTAAACGGAACATTCGGCATCAAAACGCGTTCCGGTGGGTGGAGTTTTTCATTTCGAGGACAGAAATAGTCGTGAGACAGTAAACGGACTGTTTTAATTGGCTGTCCTCGGAGTGCAAAGTCGCTCTTTCTCTCTCTCTCTCTCTCTCTCACTCACTAGGCTTTATATCGGCCTATCTCTCTTGATCCGTTCGGACCGACCACGCCTACTACAGTCCTCGGTGTATAAACGTTCCGTCTAGATGTATTACTAAGTCTATGGAAGTATCGCGTAGGTTACCTATATTATAATATCACATTATAATACCCGTTACATTATTATTATTATCGTCATCGTTGTCGTCTTATTTGAAAACGCGCGTGAAACGCAAATTGATACCTACCCGCCGCTTGCGCATGCACGTCAAAAATATACTACTTTCACGTGGACGTAAAGAAATTCGAAAACGACCAGCGCGCCCGGTCCGTCGATAAATAATAATGTAGGCGTGTAACCTCGCGCATTGATACACTCGCGGATTTGTTTAAAATGTAAGATACGAACGAATAAAAAAAAAAAAAATGCTATTCGCAGTAAACGAAACGAAGAAGAGAAAAAATATAAAAGCTCATCTGGTTTCTACGTTATCGTGACGGTCCGACGAGGACGACTACGATAATAACAATATGATAACAATGATGATAAATCGCCCGCGAACAGCATTTTTACAGATACGCGTTACGTATATTATCGTCGTCGTTGTTGTGATATCGCGAGGATCATGGAGGAGATAAAACGTTACACGGAGAAACACGTACGAAATTACTACGGTATAATTGTCGGACACCGAGGCCGATTCGCGGGCGAGGGAGGGGGGGAAATATCGTCGGAAAAACGGAAGTCGAAAGGATGACTCATCGTCTCTCGTCGTTTCCGCTCGTACGGCACCGTGCACGGTATTTCGGGCCGGTAGGTACTTTTCTCGTCCGTTACGGGGGTAATGGATCCGAATATTGATCGCCGGGTAGGTGCCGAGAGAAAAACGCGGAAAAATCGCCGAGCAAGAGTTGTTGAATTATTATGAAACACGCGGGAATTCTGTGGGACGTGCGGTGGCCGTAGGTGTGTCCACGTGACGCTGGTGCACTATAATAAGCTGTGTATCCGGGTTTCGATAATAATATAACCGAATTAATAGAAAAAATATTTTAAAAAATCGGTTCGCGCGCGTTCGATCATGATATAAATACCTGGAAACATTTTTTTTTTTTTTTTTTTTTTATTATTATTATATTTTATTGTACACCTGGGGACGCGTACGACGTGAAATCATCTTTAGGCACGGTTGTCGGCCCCGCGGACCGGACGTATTGTTCGCATCGATATACAATAATATTATTATTCGCGCGGACACGGACAATAATATTTGTAATACGCGAGTCGATAATACGCGGCGTACGCGAACATTACAGTCAAAATATTATTGTTATCAACGTCGTCGTCGTGTAACATTATCATTGTCCGGCGACGGGCTCAACCGTGTGGGAAAATAATCGCGTGAGAGAGCCGTCCGGCGTGAGGGGGGGGGGAGTAGCCGAGTAGTGGTGAGGAGGGGTAGCCAAGTAAGGGTGAGGGGAGGGCGACATTCCGTTCGAGGCTAAAATCACGCGTTAACGCGTCTCCTCCCCTCCCCTCCTGTCGCCACCTCCAATTCATCGTGATACGCGGTATTAGTGCAGTATTATATTATTGGCGTACGGTATTTCGAAATTGGAAATATTTTCGCGCCTCCCCTGTCTCGCATTCACTCCCCCTTCCCCCTACCTCTTACCCGTCCCGTCGCCGATTGTACGCACTGACCTCCGCCCTTTTCCCCTCCTTCTCTTCTCTTCCCTACCTTCTCGTTCCACCGGACGCGTATGTTCTTGGTACCGCGCCGGGATATACTCGAGCAAATGTCGCCAACGGCAAAAATATAATCGTCGTGTCATCGTGTCATCGTGTCATTATAATTACATTACACACAATCGCACGATTATAATATAATAATATACGATTGCGGTTTTTATAATTTTTTTTTTTTTTTTTTTTTTTACGATTTGGTCGCGGCGCGTGTGGTCTTTAACGGGTACCCATGGCATTATTTTATCATTGTTATTATTAATATTATAATATTATGATCGTCGTTGCAGCCATTCGCAATGAAAATATTTAATATTGTTGCACTCGGGCGTTGCGTAATTTATATTATTGTCGTGGCGAACGTACGGAGAGAAACAAAAATGAAAAAAGTGAAGAAAGATTTATTCGTTTTCGACGATTACGTGTTGCACTCGTCGTGCAAGGCGTTAATGTACAATTAGGCGTCTTGATGATACGCCGGTAGTTTGCCCCCGAAAACGTAATCCAAATTTCATTATACAGATTATGAGAAATTAATATTATTACGACTGGTCTGTCGTATGGAATGGTAACTAGTTTTCAAAAATAATTATACTCTCGGTCGAATATTCGTGTTAGTAATGTTTTTAACCGTTTTCACCCGTAACGCGTTTTACGGTGTAGCCAATACTAGTCACATCTACGAGTATTTAATACGATTAGACGATTAAGGCGATTAGAGAGAGAAAGAGAGAGAGAAAGAACGTAATACTTTATTACTAGGTACTTCAGCAGTGCACATGCCTTTCGAAAACGCAGTTTTGTACATCCTTTTTATACGGCACTGCTGAAATTGTGTTTTAATAATAATTCGGTTTTAACATTTCCCGGGGGGTTGGGGGGGAGGGGGTAGAGATAAATGATATTGGTTTAAACAATTCTTGGAAAAAATATTTTATAACAATATAATATTATAAAAAAAAAAAAAAAAACGGACGGCAGTCGAGAACCCCGGTTAAAGGAATAATATTCTTCTATACACAGTAATTAATATTACAAAAGTAGAGGAATTTATCGCGCGCACGCGTAATTCTTATTGCATTATTATGGACGACTTAAACACTTTTCATCGCTAAATTTTTATTTTTTTTATTTTTCTAACTTTTCGCGAATCGTAGACGTCATTGTCTACCCGATAACGCCGGTTAACGCATTATACAGCGGGCACTATATGCAAGGACCTATTATAGTATAATATTCAAATGTCATTTCAAATTTTCATATTATTGTTTACCAGTTGTTATTACACGACACGTTAAACTAATACTTATACGGTAACGTTAGAAAACGTACAAACGAACGAACGCTGCACGATTTTACGTGATTACTTACCCAACGTGATCAGGTATGCGATCGCCAGGAGCCGGAGTGAGGTCGACATGATGGTCCTCGTGGCGGACTGCGATGCGAGCCGCACCATTCGCTTTCGGAAGAACGGAAAATGTGCTCGGGTTACGTGTTTGGTGCGAATATAATATAATGTTAAATGTATAGTAACTGGGATATTATAATAAATCGAGAGGGGGAGGGAGGGAAAAATTTAAGAAAATTAATATGTAAATGTTACAATGAAATATAATAATAATAATAATAACAGTTTTGTTTTCCCTCTGGAAATATTATTACATATATTATAAAAGTACGACTGTCCGTAACGGTGACGGAACAAGACTCGGTCTGATACTTGGCTGCGGCGCGTCAATTTATTGTCTTATATACACAGCGTTTCGCCGGGGCGTCGCGGACGTCGGCGCGCGCGCCGTACCGATAGGTGGAGCCACAGGACGAGAGGCGAACGCGACCGCGGTCGTGAAAGTCTTTTTTTTTTTTTTACGTTTTTTGCCCCGCGTGCCGTTAAGGCCGCCGCCACCGCCGTACGCGAATTATTATTACAAACCGATAATACGATAATATTATGAATCCCCGAGTAGGTACCGCGGAATATCCCCGTAATGGGAACGTTCGAGAAAAAAAAAATAAAAAAAAATAATTATTATAATAACAAATATTTCGATTATTATAAACGATAAGGAAAAAAAAAGTAAGTAGATATTTTAAAATTATTATTAATCGATCGATTATCTATATTGTATTAGACGTGCGTATTTTACGTTTTTACTTATATTATCTTATGTTATCTCTCAATAACAACAATATTATATTCCAACGGTGGCGATGTCGTACCCGGCGGCGTTCGCGGGGGATCGAGGTTAGGGTTATACCTACCTAAGTTGGCTACGTAACATCAGCGTCAAAGGTGCAAAAATGGCATATCATTTGCGCCGAAATTAATATTTTACACATTTTATGTAATTATTTAAAAATATTTAAAATTGTCAATAATCGATTAAGATTGAACGTTTGGAGTTTTTGAACGATATAGTACTAAATATAATATCACACAGACTGTTAACTATCTATTAACCGTGGCACACAGGTGCCTAGGATTTTGGGGCTTTCGTACGATAATTTTTTTTTTTTTTATACCATTTTGGCGCTTGTGTGTCTTCCAACGGAACAAGACAGTCCCGGTTTTGGGGGCGTGCACTTTCCGCCCGTGCGTTTTCCGCTCAATATCTTTTTCGTACTATTTCTGCCCGTTATCACAATTGTCCCGTTCGAAAATCTCCGGTACGCTAAAATGTCCAGTTTTCAGAAGGTGGACAATGACGTAATGAAATCAAATTTGCATTGTTGAATACATGTGTTTCACCACTTCCGAAACAACAATTAAAATTACAACATTTTTCGGAAGACCGTTGAGTATGTACCTACTATTGGTTGCTTGCTCTGAATGCTCCTGTCGAACGAACTTTGTCACTGATTCAAGTGTCCGTTTTAAAAGCGATGCTGTTAACAAAAGTTAACTTCTCCGTCAACCGATTTATTAAAGCAAATATATTCCAACCATAATTATATAAGTATGTAGTTTTCTTTATGATTATTAAACAAAAAAGAAATGTCTTCTATAATAAAAATGAGTTACTAATTAATAAGCGTAATATTAATTAATTTCGTTTGTTTGGAAAACTATCGGTTTATTAATTTTTTTTATCTTGAAATTATAATACATTTCAGTCAAGTTACTACATGGAAAATGGAAAAACGTTCGATTTGCTGTATACGGATTGACTAATTTTGGATCCGGATTTTAAATGCGCGTAACTACAGTCGGTTTAGGTATATAACACTACTATAAACAATTCTACGGTGTATTCATGAACAGTGATTATTATACTTTGTTGTACATCCTCTCTCGGTGAAATTTCCTGGACACTCCACTGATTGTATACTATACGATATCGATGTACATCTTGGTTTCGACTGTAATCTGCTTTTTCTGGTAGAACAATGACACAACTGCACAATTTTCAATTTTCAACATCGATGTATTTAGACGTACAGCGATGTATTGCAAACGCATAAGGTATGAAAATGACGTAACTGTAATTGTGTTTTGGACTGCCAGAGGGCAGTTACGTTGTTGTGGAAATTCATTAACTATTAACATTTCAGTAATAATTTGGTTTTTTGGCTCTCCTGTAAAATTTAAATTTTTGCAGTTGTGTCATTATTCTACCGGGAAAGCGGTTTAGTATTTATATATATACTTGCTCGTATTTATAATATAATATTATAAAGTCGAAAAGTAGGACAGTAGTGCAATAAACTATAGGTCGGTATATCTATAGTATTGTAGGTATACTTACAACACTCGTCTCGTTTAGGTGTCTGATGGTGATGTATAAAAAAAATTTACGAATACGAGAAAACATCAATGGAATAATCCGTTTTTTCAGGAATACCAATTACAGTAGTAATGTTACTAGCGTATTCATTTCGACCATTTCGAGCCATTAGTTATTATTTTTTAAATTTAATTTTAGATTATCCGGTGCAAACAAATTTTTAAAAAAACCAGTCGAGGAATTTAACAAATAAATTTATCGTAAAATAAAAAAAATAAATACTAATAATATTTCTCAGTTACGATTACAACATAATATTAAATTTGCATACAATGTACAACCAGTTTATTGTTTATGTTTTATTTTGTAGAATATCCTACACCGAGAATAATAATGTTTTAGTTTCTACAAGTATAGCGAAGAAGCTATTATATTACATTAGTTTTACTAAAATGTGTGCGCGTTTTCTTTTTAATCGTAAAGTATACATTTTCGATTTTTAAAAAGGTTCATATTATTCACATCGCGTACCCTACAAAATACGAATTTTTCGCCAGGCGATATTTTCTATTTTAAAAGATTTTCAGATTCCCCGCAACAGCTTTTTTTCAAAATGTTAAAAAATACTTTAATTTTGAGTTAAGTAACCTAACTTAACCCATAGCTACAAAAATAAAAAACAAAACACTACGGTTAAAACTTGCTTATATCTTATATTATACTTGTATTCTAAACCTTTTAAACCGTTCATCGATGATAATGGCCTACACACGGTGTAAATTATGTCCGGATTTTTTTTATGTACTATACAAATTCAGTAGCTCCTTTAAAACCGTATTTTACGGTTCTTAAAGAACAGTAGGTAGTGAAAATTCGTTTGGAATTTACTTTTTCACAGCGGCGGTGGCGTTAAGTATTAAAAACACTATACCTACCAATGATAAAAATATTATGTCATCAGATTGCAAGACGCATCAGGTAAACTTTTACCACTTAAATATTACACACGCATTACGATCAAACGAGAAAAATTAAAACTCCAGTGATTCGAACGAAAATGGAATTGTAAACTTTACTCGATATGTACTCACCGTATTATTATAATCTTTAGACATGTTCGATAACAATCTAACCTCGTTTGTAAAAATCATGAAATCTTAGTATAAAAATGGTTGAGGAGGGGTTTAAAATTGAAATCACTGAAGTCTAAGGCGTATTCTCGTGGTGCATGTACAACATTTTCATTCAGAAACGATATTATACTATATATATCGGAGTAAGATTTCTGCAGGCACGTAACTATAAAGGGTGGCCTGGGCACCCAACATATTTACAGACCACTCCATTAAGATAATGTATATGTATATCAACAAGATGTTGATATACCCAAGGCTCAAATAATTGAATAAAAATAGTAAAATCTGTTACAATAATATATTGAAAAGATAGAGACTTAGGTACGTATGTTTCTTCTTAACCTCAAATTTGAATAAAAAAATAGCATCATTGTTCAATCCAGAATCTAAAATTATGTTATAAACAATATAAACATACTTATAAATTAAATTAGTGCCTAATGAGGGAGAAGGGAAGTAAATGTTTGTCACCCAATAAAAATATTGGTGATAAGTAGACCACCCTAATTGTGTACTCCTAGTTACGTGCCTGGATTTCTGGTAGAAAATTTGTTCACAGACACACAAAAAAATAAAAATATAGGTACATCATAATAAATACAATAGATCTCTCGCTATACTCCAAATGCATGGGCGTGTCTGTGGTAGCAGCCTAGGGTGTTTGGTGTGCCCCTGCAATTTTCGACAGGTGCCGGTCAACCGAATTTTATGTCTAGTGGCTTAAAACTTTTATTAAAAAAAATTCTTATGCATTGCTTAAACAAAATAATATTCTCTATCAGTATATCATTTTTATTATTCTATATATACTATAAGACATCATATATTTTATTAATTACTTAATTATATAGCGGTGTAATCCAGGCCTGTACATGAATAATATTTCCGTAGTTAAATTTAAAGGTACTGAAAATACTGTACATTATTGATTATAAATAGATAATACAGACTTTTTATAAATAATTATAAAATAATAATATCAATAATAATTATAAATTATTATTTTTTAATTATAAAAATATTTAATCGGGGATGGGGGGGGGACTAACTTCCACCCTATTAAAAAAGATTTTTCCGGTTCATTAAGTGGCGCCGGTCATTAGCTAGGCTGCCACTGTGGATGAAGTCTAGTTACGCCTATATCCAAATGTAATATAAATTATTAATAATTAATAATAATTAGTTATACAATAAATATTATAATATAGTACTAGAATACTAAATAATATCTTATTATAGTAATAGAAAAAATGAAAAGAAATTAATTATCATATTAATACATACAAAGTATTAATAACTATGTTAATTACAAAAGGCAGTTAAAAGAGGATGCGTTAGAATAAATTATTATACTGTGTGTATATCGATTTTTTCAAACTGATGTAAAATATTGTTTATAGAAAAACACATAAACATAGTTTTGTTAATATTTAAAGATAGTTGTTAAATATTTAACCACTTAATTACTTTATTGAAGTTGAATTCGGTTTTCTGTCCTAATTTGTAGCAGAGAATAACAGACAAGTATCATCCTCATATACAACTATTTGCCCGTCAACATTCATATCGCATAGTCTATTTATGTACATAATAAACAGGATTGTACCTAGGAAATTTCCTTGAAGTATTCCATACAAAACTTCATTTTTCTGACCCAACATACCAATTATGTTGGTTATTTGTTTCCTTTTATTAAGATAGCTTTTAAACCACCTTAAACACATTCTACTTATGCCGTTACTAGTAAAAACTTTAATTAATAAACTATGATCTATGGTATCGAAAACTTTAGCTAAATCAAGATATATACTTAATGCTGTATATCCTTTATGGATTTCTTTATAAAACTGCATATAAAGCATCTTCAGTATTTCTTCCAGGTCTAAAACCATATTGGTGTTTTGATCAAAGATTGTTATTTTATAAAAACAATTATCAGATGAGCTTTAAATGACTATTTACTATACATTAAAATTAGTATATATATATATATAACATAATAATATGCATTAGCGTACACAGGTGCTTTGGAGGGATGTGAACGACCTTTGAAATCAAACTTTTTACAAAAATCTTAGGCACAAGTAGTCCAAATATTTTTGGAGGGAACTTAAACTCCCTGCATTATATAAATTATGTATACTTAGTATTTACTCAATTAGGTCTTTTGAGGGAAAATCGGCCGAGGACAAAATCTTCCAAAGCTCCTTTCCTATACAAACAATTATGGAAACTCATTAATTAAATATTTTTTAAAATAAAATCATATATAACACGTTGTTTGCTAAATACTTGGGCGAAACATTTCTCAGGGGAGGCATTTGCAGGAGGCAGGCTCTCCTGCCTCCTCCGTGCGCACACTTATAATAATATGGTTTTGGTTTACTGCAGGAAAATTTTTTTTTTCTTTTAAATATAATCCTTGGATAATATGTATACTATAATGGTATAAATCGTAAGATTCCGAGATAATGAGTGTCTTACAATAGATTGATCACACCTATCGGTATACCTATCGATATTTATAAATTAATAATTATTCATACCTATAAAGATTAAAAATATTATCTAAAATTATAGTTATCTTTAAGCTATTTTATTGTTGTATAAATTATAATCTCATTATTTTAACTTATAATACATTATTTCCAACCGCGAGTATATTATTAATAAGTTTTAATCACAAAATTTCACTTGTTTTAAATTTATTTTTATTCTTACCTTTTAATGACATAATATTCTGTTTATTTATTTTTTTTAGATGGCCCAACTGGTGTATAATAATTACCCGTCAAAATCGACAAAATCGCATCCTTCAACTCGAATAACGGTCCAACGATATAAACTATAGAAAAAGTACATCCATCAATATTTTTACTGTTTACTAACTTAAGTTTATACATGTTTAACTACACATTGTAGACATAATTTCTTTTCGTCAACGTCAATCTAATATAATTATTATTATACATGGTCAGAGCCAGTGGCGTACTCAAAAGAGTTTTTTCGTTACCTGGACACACTTCTCCATCGGTGTATACGTAATATAAATTTAATAAAATATATTAAACAACTTTTTTATATAATATGTAGAATGTAGATATATGTGACATCCTCCTTCGATTAATTCTGATTGCGCCACTGACCAGAACGCTATCAAAATCTCGACAACAATAAATATTGTATTAATTTTGTATTCACGTAACTATAAAAAAAGTCTACTGACATATTAGCATAGTATTAAAGTTATTATATATTTTTTTTTGGAAAGTTTTGAAAGTATTTTTGAAATTAAACGTATCTACTATAGATATCATGACGCACATATCATATCTATAGACTCAACACTACAAAACCAAGGATACGTTATATTTTTGAAATTAATAATACAGAAAAAAATAACTAAAATTGTACTCAAGTTTTTTTCCCCTTCAACAGTATTAATTTTGTTTATAAAAGCGGTTTAATCTATCATGTCGTATGCAATAGTTGACAGAGCGAGCAAAAGTCTTATTAGGTGATACGTGAGGTGAGGATCTGACCGATTTTGATTTCACAGTGCATGTTGCACTCCGAACTAATATAGTAATTTGATTGACATCAAAATATTAAAAACTACCGTAAACGTACCTGTGCAAGATGTAGATTGTGATAGTACGAATAGAGTAGAAATTCTACTATTAAAATGAAACATTGAAAAAATCGGTAGGGCGTTACAGGGTTGGACTTGGAATAAAGTTCAGTTGATAGTGATGCTTTGTCAACAATATACATACAATATTAAAGTGAAATAATTAAATAGGCTCTATATATTTTCTTTAATAATATTTATTTAATGTTTTACCGTTTTTTCATGTTTTGCCCCAGTTTTGCAGATTTGCTGAGAAAACTCCGAAAAAAATCGAAAAACGACCTGTTTAAAATACCTCTCCAGTGATATTTCTTTTAGAAAAATTGGTATCATTGGAGCAAAATTGCCGGTAGAAAAATTGTCCACAGGTAAAAAAAGCCGTAATATTTTTAACTAATGCCTACATTGTTTACATTTTCCCGTCGTTCCTCCGTTTTTTTTCGGTTTTTTACATTTATTGAGGAAACTTCTTTTTGGTGAAATTTCCTTTTAGAAAAATTGCTATCATTAAAAGTTGGAGCAAAATTGCTAATAGAAAAGTTGTCCACAGAAAAAAAAATAAACATCTTTATAAAACCATAAGCTTCTTTACTCCACTCAGAATCTAAAATAACATTATTACCTATAATACAATCGGTTTTATTCGATAATTTTAAATAAAAAGTATTATTATATATATATGAATGTAACAACTTTTACGTTTACTCAATTATAATCAGCTTGAAATAATTCAAGCAAATTAAATTTTCATCAGCTCAGGAAGGGGGGAGGAGAGTATGCGATTTATCTCTCGTCAGTCCGCTTTTGAAGCGATGTATGAAAATGTAACTGCGCAGAAAACCAAATGATAAAATTCGTAAAATCATGAAAATATTATAAAGCTTACCTATTATGTAAAGGAACAACGATTTGAAAGGTTACAATGGTTCAGACACACGATGTGAAGAAATGAAGCAACGGCCGTGAGGACAGCTTTAGAGTAGGTATTAAACAACTAGAATATCAAAAGAAAAGTCAAGGAAGCGATGAATTGACAAGATTTATTAAGATTTAAGATAAGTGTGAACGAATGGATGGAATCGTTTAGCTAGAGGAATATGGAATATGGATTTTGTGGCAGCCAAAATTTTGAGAGTCGTGAGGCCAAGGAGAAGAAGAAAAATCGAAAATTAAATTAAAAGACATAATTAACAATATATCATTGATGAAGTGAGCAAAAGTCTTAAAAGGTGATACAGCAACAGCTGATCACCTTACTGTACTTAGTATAATAAAAAAAACTAGATTCGACATCTTTTCGGAGCTTTGGTGCGATGATAATGCGTTTTTAAACGATTATACCAAGTGTTGTACGGTAAATTATTTCCTCCGACTTTTAAAAAACATGGAGTCGGAGGATACCATTTTTGTTTATGAACACAGCATGGCCGACGATAATAAAATTTATCTTCCAATCTTCGATTGGTGTCTAATTTTCGTTCGCAATAGTTAGCAAATTCGGTCAAATGACTTTTATCGATTTGATCCCAAATTTGATCTAAAAACAAATAATAATAAAAAATAAAATGTATAAAGAAACAAAAGAAAACTAAATTATAAATATAATAATAATGCTCACAGGTAGGCTAATATTGTAGATAGGTTGTTGAAAAGATAGGATATACAGTAATATACTTTATTTACTGTAGGTAATGACTAACGATCAATCGTTATAAACGAAAAATCACAAAAACGAATTCATTTTCCGTTTTTTTAATAATAACAGGAAAATAAAAAAAAGATCCATCTTTCCACCAACAAAACAAAATTTGCTTTTATAAAAGATGTTACATCACTAAAAATCAGAGCAAGATTTATGATAGAAAAGTTGTTTTTTTAGACGGACAAAAAAACACATACACATCATAGTTAAATCCATACATTCCTCGCTACATTTAGAACCTAAAATACCACACAAAAATATAAAAAAAAAATCCTTATATTTTTCTGATACATAATAATATAGGTTTGACCTAACGATTATTTTGTGTATGGGTTAGTGAATATCTTAAAGTTAATAATATTTTATGAATATTCGGAATAATTTAAAATTTATGTATCGAAGTATTTAGAATATTGTTTTAAATTAATAAGATACTTATCTTATTAATTTAAAGTACCTATATTGTTGATAATTTATCACCATCAACAATGAGTTATTATGGGCTGAAATTAAAAGGAAAACTAATCTTGTATTAACATACTTAATATATAATAGTACATATATAATATATATTATATGTATATAATAATAATAATAATAATATATAATATTATTTTATTTTCATGTTTGTTCGTACATGAAAATAAAAGAGAAAAACAAAACAAATAAAGAGTATTTCGACAACAACAGCTTTTTAATGGAGTATTTACTGTTCTGTTTATGGACGTGAGTGGCATACAGTCAAGGATATTGCTTTGGAAACCTACATCGTAATGTGCACCTTGTCTGTCATCTTCTCAGTTTTTTTAAACATTTTTTTTTTAAATAGGACTTATTTTCGTCGCCTAGTTTTTATTAGATAGGCAACGAAAACTTTTAATTGCAATATCATAATATTATGATAATCTGTAAAGTGAATTTGGTTGCCTAACTAATATGACAACCGCTGTCACTTGATTGGCGTTTGTCACGGATCCTATAGTATAGAATTTCGTTGACCTGTTTGATTTTAACTCCATATTTTATACCTCATACAATAGAAACGTATTTTAATTGTGTTATATTGTAATTATATTATGTAGATATGTCTAAAATACTAAAGAATGTACACGGAATTCTGTCTTGATTTTTTTTTTTTTTAATTTGTTAACACGTTTAATAGTGAGAAATTAAAACTGATAAAGTAAAGGCATAATTACCGACGTCAGAAATACAAACAACCCATTTTTTTCATCACTTTTCAACTAGGGTGAACTTTATTTTATAGATAGTGAAAAAAATTACATCATTTTGGTCGAGCATCCCCTTCCATATTGTTTATCAATACAAGAGAACAATTTTGATGAAATTTAGTAATGATATCTTAACCCCTTCACGTACCGCAAAAATTTAAAATAATCAAAAAGGATAGTTTGACAGTATTTTCGTATAAAAATGAAATACTGTATCAATTACAATAAAAATGTATCAGAGCAAACATAGAACACATAAATATCTATAAAAAATGTCTTTTGACAAAATTATTGATTTTTATTTGACAACGAACGGCAACGCGCTTTTCTGCAGCCAAGTCTCGCAAAAGAAGAAATAATTGTGTTAGACAATATTCGGCCTGTTTTTCAAACCACTCAAAACCAGTTTCAAATGCAGCAGATGATAGTCCTTTTGATGTACTGATACTTTCATTACTTCTGCTATCGTCACTTTCTTAATTTTGCAACAAATAAATGATTTCATCGCTATCTAATATTTGATATTCTATATCATTTACATCAGTTGCTAACCAATCAACATGTGCATAATCAGTCATTAAATCCTGGAATATCATTAAACAAATCAACAAAATCGTTAAGATTATTTAGATCAGTTTCTTCTTCGGCTTCTAATTCCATAGAAGCAACCCACAATTTCTCCCAAGCATTTCGTAAATTTTCTTCAGTAAAATTATCCCAGGTATCTATTGCTATGTAACAGCAGTGTTTCAAATTCAATAATTTTGAAAATGCAACAACACTCTCTTCAGTGCCTTAATTTAATAAAAGTTAAGTTATGTTTTGGTAAATAACTCAATATTTTCTTTTTTAAAGAATACCATAGTTTCATGGTTATATATACCCATTGTCATTATCCTAGGGATTGCGAGTTCAAATCCAGTTTTCAATTTTTGCCCTTTACCTAAACAAGGATAAAACAAATAAATTTGGGTGTACCTAGAAACCAAATAATCGCTGCTCGCTCGGACTGTTTTAATCGCAAATTACCCCTCGATTTGTTGTACAAATTTTTTTATCAGAAATTTTCCGATATATCAAGTGTAGCTTATTTTCTGGAAGGAAATTTTATCTCCATGGTAATTTAAGGAGGTTATGTTTTGTTTTTCCAAGCGGTTTTCATAATGTCTGGGAAAAACCAAGATAAAATGTATGAAATGTAGGTTTAGTAAAAAAATATTATACTTTTTTTTTCATGTATACAACTTTTCTACCAGCAATTTTGCTCCAATTTAAAATTATAGCACTTTTTCTGTAAGGAAATCTGGTTAGGAAGGTAATTTTTCGATTATACTAAATAATTTTCTTATAATCAATGTCTAACTAAATAAATTGTCATAAATCGGATGTCGGCAAATCGAGTGTCAGCAAATTGAGTTGTCGGCATATCAGTACAACATGCAATTTTATAAATCATTATCTATTTTAACAAGCTTAAAAAAAACACTATCTCAATATAATTATTTACAAATGTAAATAATTAACTGATTACAATAAACTTTATGATATATCGTTTTAAGATGGTCAATATTATCCCAAATGAAGAATTTGGTGAATGTAATGAAAGTAATTTTTTGTATATTCTGATAGTTAAATATTAATTAATGCTTTATCGTTTGTAGAATAATCTAGTTTATTAGTAATGTTCATTGTCGATAGCAAATTTAGCCATTTGAAGTTGAACATTAATTTCTGATTCTAAACCAGCAGTATTTATTTTTTGTGAATTTAAACTAATCTATGAATTCAGTCAGTTTTCAACATGTGTAATTCGATTAATTCGAATATATACGAGATAAAGGTGTTGGATGAATATTGGGGATTCCGTAAAGTTGTATATGATGATGAAAACATTATAATGGCATAGATACCTGCAACAACTTCCGGACCATTTGGATGATCGATAATTTCTGCTTGTCTCTGAACTCGTGCTGAAAATATAAATTTAATATATATTTTAAAAATAATACATCATTTTGAATTGTAAGTATTTATGCGGTAAACACATTTATGATAGCTGAGACCTACACTTGACGATAGCTAACTGCAGTGCTAAATAAATTAGAACAAATCGGTAAATAAAACACATTAACACATTTGGTATTATTTAAAGAAATATAAACAATTGTGTATTGGGTCATATTATTACAATTAAAATTGAGTAGATACAAAAACTCTTGAACTAAATAATAATAAATAACTAAATAATTAACTAAATAATTTGCAATGTTGTCATAACAACTTGAACAATACTATAATATATGAATGAATTTTGTTTGTTGTTCTAACTTAAAAAATATAAATTTATTAACGTTGTGAATACAATGAAATCCCCCCCTCCCATTTACTATACTATGACACCGCACCACACATTTTTACTAAAACTAACACTGTAGGTTATAAAAATTATCCTAGGATAATTGGGACGGATACAGCCATAAATTATAGACTCACAAGTTTGTCGAAAATATAGTTTTTATATTAAAATTAAAATAATATCTTCCAAGTGTAGTATCATCTTTTAATTGGCCACTTTTTATTTTCAAATTATTTTGTTTCTATTTAACTAAAATATGTTATAAAAAATTGTATAGAAATTATTTGTGTTACAATGAATTAGGTATGATATTGTAATATTTTAATGTCATAAATATTATTACCTATAAGCTACTTTTGCAATAGGTTTAACAATATCAATAATAATTTGAAAACAACAAATACACATTTGTATTTATTTTAATTTAGGTGCCAACGGTACATTTCTATATACGTATAATAATAAATCAGATCTAAATATATTTTTTAATAAACTAATAAAATAGCTACTTTGAATAATAATAATAATCTTTTGTTTAGTAGCATATATTAGAAACATATAAATAGTATAGCATAAATACTTTCTAAATCAATAACCAAGTTTTTTTTGGTAACATTTCATTATACAAAAACCGAAAGAAAAAAACGGGAAAATTTAAGAAATATAGGTATTAGCTAAAAATATTATGAACATTTTTTTCCCGTGGACAACATTTCTACCAGGAATTTTGATTCAATTTTTAGTGATTTCTAATATAAATCGTTTTATATTACATTTATTTTTTTTGTTAAATACATAATATTATATGTATTATTCTCATATTTCTACATTTGTATAAAATTATATTTTGTTTTAAATTTCAGAATGGAAGAGTTACCTTTCCCCTATAGAGATACTGAATGTGTTAGTAGTACTACAGTCGGCGATCCAGAAGTACAATACTTCATGGAAGAAATTGTTAAAAAAAAAAAGTAGTAGGCAATCAAGTCTATTATTTTGTAAAATGGGAATATTTTGATAATGATGATGATAACACTTGGGAGATGAGAGAAAATCGCAATTGTATTGATTTAATAACTAAATTTAAAGAAAATTCGAAACTCCAGGAACAACTAAAGTGTGGACGTATACGTACTTTGTCTAATGGCTCACTATCAAATTCTGATACTAATTTAAACAAAAACGCTCAACCGAAAAAGTTTCTTTTGGTAAAATATGAAAACAATGAAACTTACCTCATTCCAACTAAAATACTTAATACTCTTCCCACAAATTTTGATAAGGTATTATGAATCAATGTACAACTTTATTCCCTCCCGAACTCAGAGATAGAATGTATTTTGAGAGTATACAACTATGTTTAACTTTTGTGAATAAATTATAACTATTTTACATCAAATGTTACACTATGAAACAACAAAATATGTTAGTTAATTAGAAATTAGAAATTAAAATTGTTCTACTTAAAAGTTCTTTAACATTAGTAAACATAATGGGAATAATTTATAAAAATTAGTTTTTGACATTTAACTTTTTAATTGAGATATTTTACAGTATTAATTTCTTCTTATAGGTAACAGCATTGACTATATATCTAAATTATGCTACTTATAGATTGTAGCTGCTATTTAGAACAAATGCATGGGAATTCATGAAATTGACCAGCACTGTATGCCAAGTTTGGTAGCTAAATATTAATATTTTTTTAATCTACTTGTTTATTGTAGAATTGTCTAATCAGTGATATCAGTAAACATACAAAACGGAAATAGTATAGTTTGGTTAGATTGTATTGATTTGTATTTAAACATTCTTATTGTTTATAATTTATATGTTTTTAAGTGTTAAACTAATTGTTATGATTCTTCCATTCAGATAGGTTATTTAGTTTGTTATTATTATTTCACTACCTAGTAAATTATTTATTCATATTGGAAATAAAAATTAAACTTAAAATTACATTAATGTATAGAAAAAAAAAACATTTATTATGGGTTTTACATTAGGCCTCAAATCATTATTTTCTGTAGCCAAATTATTAATTCAAGAAAATCAAATGTTTATATATAATAGGTATATTTAAACATATAATTTTTCCCCAAAACCTTAATAAGATATTAAATAAATATTATTAAAGAAAATATAAAGTCTATTTAATTATTTTACCATAAAATGACATTTGTATTATTGATAAAGCATCACTATCAACTGAGCTCCTCTCAGAATCGTTTCTTCCTAAGCAATATTTTATTGGTGCTTACAGGTATACATTAAATTATCTATAATAGTGACTGCAATCATCCCCATTATTCTAGGACGTCTTTTGTAAAATATTTTTTCATTTACTAGATTTGTGTGTTTTAAATTAATGGTTGTGTATCCAAAAGTAAATTCTAAAACAAATTACTTTATTTTTAATTGTAGACTTCTAACTTTTGGTGTTAGTAATTATACATTAAGAGCAAAACTTGATAACAAGAAGATATAGTTAGACTGACTCAAGACAAAAATACAATCAAAAAAACAAAAACAAGGTCCATATCAAAGCATATCTGCTCACGAAATAGGGCTTGAGGGAAATTCAATTCATGAAATCTCTAATTTCAAATTTATTCTGATTCTAGATCAAGATGCAAATATTAAAGTTTAAAATTAAAAAAAAATTAAAATATGTTCAAAATGCACTATTGAATATTATGCTAATAAAGAGAAAACTACTTTCTGGAATTTCATACTATCTAAATCAGTAATTCCCTATCTCGGATTATAACCCAAATTAAAGTCATGGAGGTTTTTATGGTTGGTCGTAGAACTATATTTCATATATAATTTTACATTTTTCATCAAAGTGAGTTTTAAAAGAATTAATACAAATTACTTAAAATTGTTTTCTTTCAAAAATACTTGCAAAAAATTACGTTTTGAACCACAAATAGTAGAACTCAGTAAATTATTTAGGTAATAAATCCATTTGAAGTTTCTATTTAAGAGGATAGTGGGATATGTATAGTTTTCAAAAAGAACATCTCGATTTTTAAGCTAGTTAAGTTTTAACAGAAAATATTTCTCAAAATATCTAATTCAATTTTGGGCACAGCTCAAAGACAAACTTTTTGGTATATATTTTGTATTGAATAACTCGAGGAAAATAATTTGCATCAAGGGAGCACTAAAATATTAACTTTTAATAGTAGGTACCTAAATTAATTTGTAAAATATTGTAACAATTCAGTAGTTAAAACAATCAAATTATTAAATACAAATTATGATTTCAATAAATACGAGCATTAATATTATTTTTTCGTCAGGCTAATAAAATGTTGGGAACTTGCTAACTTACTGACTTGTTACAACATTATACAAATTAATTTAGGTACATACGAATTAAAACTTAATATTTTAATGCTTCCTTGATGCAAAACACATTCCTCGATCCTTCAATACTAAGATGAATATTATGAAAGTGCACACCACATATCTATGTTGAGGATTAATGAGATTTCTGTATTCTGACTTAATAGCAGCTTATACAGAAAACCTAGTTTCACAAAGATATGCTGTTTGTGTAGTAGTAAATAGTTTTCAAATTCTTTTGACAAAATAGGTTTATCTTTGAACTATGAACAAAATTGAATTAGATATTTTGAGAAATATTTTCATTTAAAACTTAATTAGCTGAAAAATCGAGATTTTCTTTTTGAAAAACAGACATATATCACCATCATCTTAAATAGAAACTTCAAATGGATTTTTTACACAAATCATTTACTGAGTTCTACTTTTTATGATTCAAAATGTAATTTATTTCACGTATTCTCGAAGAAGGAATTTTAAGTAAATTAATTAAATTTTTATTAAATTGTTTAAAATTCAATTTGACGAAAAAATATTAAGTTATGTGTAAAACATACATCTGCAACCCACCAAAAGAACCTCCGGAACATTCATTTGGGTCCGACCCGAGATAAGGAATCATTGATTTAGATAGTATGAAATTCCAAAAATTAGTTTCTCTTCTTATACGTATAAAATTCACTAAAACATTTTGTATTTATGTGTTTTGTATTTCATATTATGAAACTAATAACTATATAATACAAACGACTTTAAATTCAATAACACTATTATGATGCAAACAAATTTATACAATTAACAAATTAATTGAAGATAATGTTTAAATAGTTAATCCAGACATTTTAAACAGATTTTAGAACTTAATTTTACAATTAAAATCGAATAACTAAACAGTATATAATGCCAAAATAAACGTACTTTATTATATTATAACAAAGCATGTAGTAAAAAAAGGTATCCGCTCATATCGACTGTAATAATTATTTTGAATCCTAATATAATCATTACACTCATATTAGAAACTTTTAGACCTCAAATTGTCAACTTCCTTTCTATAAATTGTGATAAGTAGTGTTCAGATGTTTATGCACTTAAAATAACTGTAATATTTATGCGTTTATGCACTAAAAAATTATTAAATATACAATCAAAATATGCATTTTTAGTTTAAAAACACCAAAATATGCAAAGTAAAAATAGTATTATTTTATATAGTTGAACTTTGATCAAATTGTATTCAGGTCAGCATTTAATTGGATAAACAGAAAAAAATTTGCAATTTCATAAACATTCGAACCCTAATATACTTATTACTAATAAGTATATTCTTAAATAGGTATTTACAAAAGATGACGCGCATATACTGGCTAGCCGCTTTTATCGCTAATCCTATGAATTCGATAGGTTCACAAATGAAAATACACTAATTTCGGCTAAACGATCAGGATCACAAATATATAAGCATGGAA
The DNA here is from genome assembly GCA_902439185.1 of Cinara cedri. Classification (NCBI taxonomy): domain Eukaryota; kingdom Metazoa; phylum Arthropoda; class Insecta; order Hemiptera; family Aphididae; genus Cinara; species Cinara cedri. The sequence continues at coordinate 85,303 of CABPRJ010002430.1, read as the reverse complement.
ACATCTGTAGTCCATTAATCTATTACAATGGTATACCTAGGTACAAACTACGAATGCGAACCACTATTATAAACGTTGTGATCTTTTTGTCACCCCTATTTTTGGCGGTGAAACGACTACCTATTTGATTTTCAAACGGCAATCTGTATGGAAAACGACAGTGTTTGGAAAAATGAATGTTGGTGTTGTCATTTTTGTTTTTTGTCAATCCATTGATGAGATATTAAACTTTTAAGTTTGAGTCAGGGGGAAAGAAGTGGAAAAAAATTTTAATTGCTCAGTTAATTACATCGGAAGTTAATGTAAAAATGCAAAATTATGAAACCAATAATATTATTAACAATGAAATATACAATTTATATATTGTAGTAAACAAAATACGGGGGGGGGGGGTCAGCCTAATTATATAAAATTGATTCACACGTATAAGTTGATTATAAATTGGATTACCTTTCTCCTTCAGGCGGCAAATGATCTGTTGAATCTGATAAAGGTGACCGAAATAAATAAAAAGATTTTAATGTAACAACGGTTTTTTTTTATTCATTTTTTAAATATAAAACACTGTTCTAGGTTCCCGTGCTTTTGTAAGAATCGCTGCGTAGTCTTTACACTCGCTTGTGATCATCTGTCCAAAAGCAACGGGAACAATACGCGCTCTGGGTGAGATTAGAAGTGGCCGGCCTTCTTATAACTGGAGATTTATGTGTGTGTGCGTGTGTAAATGTGTTATCTTAATCTGGTTAATACTAACAACTTAATCTAATACTTAATGGCTATAAATTATTATAATTATTTTACAACATTGATTGTACATTTTATTTTAACTATATATGATAGCTTAAATATCATATCCTTACGATGAGTAGATATCGCATTAAAATATATGTTGTTTGATAAAAAAATATGTAATTGAATGTATATGTTTAATTTTCGTTCCTGTTATTAATTGTTTGATTTATTTCTTACATTATATAATATTTTATTTTACATTATGTATGATAGCTTAAATAGCATATCATTACAATATATAAGCATATTAGTGATATGTCAATGGCCCATTCATTTAATTTAGAAATTTAAATAGACAAGCAGAAAATTTAGTTATTAGCTTACACAAAATAAATTAACCATTCTAATTAACACTTGAAATAAAAATTAATAATAAATTAAATTTCTTAAATTTTACAGTTTCCATGATAAATAATAAATTTGATTTTAGTATTTATAGGAAATCTATACAAACTGATACAATAATACCACATGATTCTAATTAACCTTATTCTCAAAAAATATCATCTTTTAACTTAATATTCCATAGGCTTGAAAATATTTCATTACATAAACATGATTATCAATACTAGCTTAATATTATCTATAATATAGCCTATAGTAATAATTTAAATTTAAATACTATTAAAAAAATCTATAAACGTATTAAAGAAAAGGAAAAATAGAGCAAATAATGTTGTTTATTATTGTAGTATGAAATATCAAAATAATATGATTGAATATTTGCTATAATTGTGCATAATTAAACAAATAATATAAAAATCACTTTTAAGACTAATAATAATTTAATCAAACATACAAACAATAGAACTACAAACTTCACAAAAAATCTCTTTTCTTATGAAAAAGCTGGTACATATAAACTTAAATGTAACTGTCATAAATTGTATATAGGTAAGACAAATTAGAAATTTTAAAATAAGATATAAAAAAACACAGTTCTGAAAAAAATAAAAAGATTGCCACTAATTCAAATTTTGCTAATAATGTTTTAGTAAATCACCATAACATAAGTTTAAATATTAATACAAACATAGAAATAATCAATACCCAAAATAACATTTACATCAATTTTACACAAAGAATTACAAATATACAAAGAAATAAAAAAAACTGATTTTAATAATATTTTAAATATTCAAATCTTTTTTAAAAATAATATCTTATATTAATACATTTTAGATAATACATAATAACCAAATAAATTATATTTTTGAACATATCTATGTCTAATAATGACCAGTTTTAAATATACTCTACTATTAAAAAAAAAATATTTCTATATTGTATCTAAAAATAGCTACCAATACAAATTTTGATAAACATATTTTAGAAAATAATCATAATATAAAATTGACATAAATACAGACTTAAAAATACTAAATACACGAAATGGAATTACATTAATTCAGTTTTAGAAGAATTACACATATACAATAAAATAAAGAAAAATGATTTCAATAACATTTATAATAAAATTAATATTTTTTATAATAATGTTCGAACCCACATTAAAAATAACATATCATAACAAAACATTTAAGATTTTAATTAAGAACCAACAAATATATAATTCTTAAAATATCTATGTCTAAAATTAACTAATTATAAATAATCTCCCATATAAAACAAATTATTTCAAAAATAATGGCTATGTACTATGTAATTAATTGATATACTTAATAAATAATTTTTTTTTGGGAACTAACAAAAGAAATAAATGGAAGCATAGATATCTTCAAGGACATAGAAAATAATGCATAGAAAATATAATACATCATGGATAATTTGTCAATATAATTCTTGTTCAATTAAACAAGAAAAAACGAAAATATAATCAAAACCAAGTGGACAGCAACACGGGAAAGGTGGTATTACATTAGTGCTAAGACAAAAAGGACTTTGTAAAAAATTGACTGTATGTATTTTATTTTTATTAGTACACTGATTATTCTACACTTTTCAAATGATTTCTTTTGTAAACTCACAAAAATGATAAATAGAAACATATATATTTTCAAGGACATAGAAAAAAACGAGTAGAACATTCAATACCCCATAAATAATTTATCAATGAAATTCTTGTTCAATTAAACAAGAAAAATTGAAATTTTTATCAAAACCAATTGCATAGCAAGTCGTAAACATGGACAAGATGACATCACAAAATATCACTTATAGATGTCCTGTGGTAAGTCATAAACATAGACATGGTGGCCTTACGTTCCAGTTCAGACGAAATAAACTTTAAATAAAAAGTAGCTATGTAATCTATGTACACTTCATTAATTATTTTTTTGTGAACTCACAAAAGAGACAAATCAAAACATAGATATTTATGGACATTGAAAAGATTCCTCAGATTGTAAAATATATATATATATATCAATAAAGTGAATAATTAATCAATATAATTATTGATAAACTTTTTTAAAAAAATAGCTATGTATTCCAATTTAATTGGTACAATAATTATGGTACGCACAATTGTTATATGATAATTTTTATGAACATAATAACCGATAAATTGGTACAATGATATTTTCAAAGACTTTGAAAAGAAAGCTTTGGACATGTTCCACATCGATGATAATTTATCATCATAATTCAGTTCCATTGAACAAGTTTAAACAAAAAATATCACCAAAAAATGGCCTGTGGCAAGTCATAAAAGTCATTAGCGAGAAAAATTTAACACTTTTGAATAGAAAGCTTAAATCAACTTCCACATCGGGTATGTATTATCATTATTATTTTGTTCCTATAAAAAGTCAAAACAAAAAATATACCCTATAGATGGCCTGGGCAAATCAAAAACGTAGACATGGTGGCCTTACGTTCCAGTTCAGAGGCAATAAACTTTTTTAAAAAAGTAGCAACGTATTCCAATTTAATTGGTACACTCTTAATAGTACGCACAATTGTTATATGATAAATTTTATGAACTTAAAAACCGATAAATTGGTACAATAATATTTTCAAAGTTTTTGAAAAGAAATCTTTAGACATAATCCACATCGATGATAATTCATCATCATAATTCAGTTCCATTGAACAAGTTTAAACAAAAAATATCACCAAAAAATGGCCTGTGGCAAGTAATAAAAGTCAATGGCGAGACAAATTTAATACTTTTGAGAAAAAAGCATAAAACAATTTCCACATCGTTTATTATTTATCATTATAATTTTGTTCCTTTAAAAAAGGTAAAACAACAAAAATATAACCTATGGATGGCCTGTGGCAAGTCATAAATATAGACAAGGTTGCATTACATTCCAGTTTGGACGCAAAAAAACCTAGAATAAAAGGCAGCTCTGTATTCTAATTTACTGGGTACAATTCATTAATTTTTTTTTTTGTGACCTCACAAAAGAGACAAATCAAAACATAGATATTTATGGACATTGAAAAGATTCCTCAGATTGTAAAATATATATATATATATCAATAAAGTGAATTATTAATCAATATAATTATTGATAAACTTTTTTAAAAAAATAGCTATGTATTCCAATTTAATTGGTACAATAATTATGGTACGCACAATTGTTATATGATAAATTTTATGAACATAATAACGATAAATTGGTACAATGATATTTTCAAAGACTTTGAAAAGAAAGCTTTGGACATGTTCCACATCGATGATAATTTATCATCATAATTCAGTTCCATTGAACAAGTTTAAACAAAAAATATCANTATGGGACGCACAATTGTTATATGATAAATTTTATGTACTTAAAAACCGATAAATTGGTACAATAATATGTTCAAAGTTTTTGAAAAGAAAGCTTTGGACATGTTCCACATCGATGATAATTTATCATCATAATTCAGTTCCATTGAACAAATTTAAACAAAAAATATCACCAAAAAAAGGCCTGTGGCCACTCATAAAAGTCAATAGCGAGAAAAATTTAACACTTTTGAATAGAAAGCTTAAATCAACTTCTACATCGGGTATGTATTATCATTATAATTTTGTTCCTATAAAAAGTCAAAACAAAAAATATACCCTATAGATGGCCTGGGCAAATCATAAACGTAGACATGGTGGCCTTACGTTCCAGTTCAGAGGCAATAAACTTTTTTAAAAAAGTAGCAACGTATTCCAATTTAATTGGTATACTCTTAATAGTACGCACAATTGTTATATGATAAATTTTATGAACTTAAAAACCGATAAATTGGTACAATAATATGTTCAAAGTTTTTGAAAAGAAAGCTTTGGACATGTTCCACATCGATGATAATTTATCATCATAATTCAGTTCCATTGAACAAGTTTAAACAAAAAATATCACCAAAAAATGGCCTGTGGCAAGTCATAAAAGTCATTAGCGAGAAAAATTTAACACTTTTGAATAGAAAGCTTAAATCAACTTCTACATCGGGTATGTATTATCATTATAATTTTGTTCCTATAAAAAGTCAAAACAAAAAATATACCCTATAGATGGCCTGGGCAAATCATAAACGTAGACATGGTGGCCTTACGTTCCAGTTCAGAGGCAATAAACTTTTTTAAAAAAGTAGCAACGTATTCCAATTTAATTGGTACACTCTTAATAGTACGCACAATTGTTATATGATAAATTTTATGAACTTAAAAACCGATAAATTGGTACAATAATATTTTCAAAGTTTTTGAAAAGAAATCTTTAGACATAATCCACATCGATGATAATTCATCATCATAATTCAGTTCCATTGAACAAATTTAAACAAAAAATATCACCAAAAAATAGCCTGTGGCAAGTAATAAAAGTCAACAGCGAGACAAATTTAATACTTTTGAAAAAAAAAGCATAAAACAATTTCCACATCGTTTATTATTTATCATTATAATATTGTTCCTTTAAAAAAGGTAAAACAACAAAAATATAACCTATGGATGGCATGTGGCAAGTCATAAATATAGACAAGGTTGCGTTACATTCCAGTTTGGACGCAAAAAAACCTAGAATAAAAGGCAGCTCTGTATTCTAATTTACTGGGTACAATTCATTAATTTNAAACAAAAAATATACCCTATAGATGGCCTGGGCAAATCATAAACGTAGACATGGTGGCCTTACGTTCCAGTTCAGAGGCAATAAACTTTTTTAAAAAAGTAGCAACGTATTCCAATTTAATTGGTATACTCTTAATAGTACGCACAATTGTTATATGATAAATTTTATGAACTTAAAAACCGATAAATTGGTACAATAATATGTTCAAAGTTTTTGAAAAGAAAGCTTTGGACATGTTCCACATCGATGATAATTTATCATCATAATTCAGTTCCATTGAACAAGTTTAAACAAAAAATATCACCAAAAAATGGCCTGNATTCCAATTTAATTGGTACACTCTTAATAGTACGCACAATTGTTATATGATAAATTTTATGTACTTAAAAACCGATAAATTGGTACAATAATATTTTCAAAGTTTTTGAAAAGAAATCTTTAGACATAATCCACATCGATGATAATTCATCATCATAATTCAGTTCCATTGAACAAGTTTAAACAAAAAATATCACCAAAAAATGGCCTGTGGCAAGTCATAAAAGTCATTAGCGAGAAAAATTTAACACTTTTGAATAGAAAGCTTAAATCAACTTCTACATCGGGTATGTATTATCATTATAATTTTGTTCCTATAAAAAGTCAAANAAGACTTTGAAAAGAAAGCTTTGGACATGTTCCACATCGATGATAATTTATCATCATAATTCAGTTCCATTGAACAAATTTAAACAAAAAATATCACCAAAAAAAGGCCTGTGGCCACTCATAAAAGTCAATAGCGAGAAAAATTTAACACTTTTGAATAGAAAGCTTAAATCAACTTCCACATCGGGTATGTATTATCATTATTATTTTGTTCCTATAAAAAGTCAAAACAAAAAATATACCCTATAGATGGCCTGGGCAAATCATAAACGTAGACATGGTGGCCTAACAATCTGGTTCTGATGTTATAAACTTTGTAAAAATAAGTGGCTATGTACTCTAATTTCATTGGTACACTTCGTAAATTATTTTTTTTGGTACTCACAAGAGACAAATGCAAACATTGATTTTTTCTTGAACATAGAAAATAATTCTTAGAACATATAATTCCTCATGGATTATTTATCAATATAATTCTTGTTGAATAAAACAAAAAAAATCGAAAATATCAACAAAACCAAATGGATAGCATTATGGAAAAGGTGGCATTACAATTGTACGAAGACATAATAGACTTTGTAAAATGAATGGTTATGTATTCTAATTTAATTGGTACACACATTTCTTATATGATTACTTTTGAGAACTTACAAAAGAAATATATGGAAACATTGATATTTTTAAGAACTCTGAAAAGAAAGTTTGTTTCAAACTGGCTATGCTATGATTTAATTTTTGTTTATTTTTTTAGATTATTTTTTCTTATTTTATTCTGGTTAATGTTTTCTATAATTTCTATGTACTAATATGTAGTTATTTAGCTACTTATTGTGAGGTTTTTTAATTTGGCTAGTTTCATTTGTATATACATATTTATAAAATAATAAATGAAATAAACTGAAATCCACTATTGATCTTTAGCAATGATTTATCATTGTTTACAAGTATATTGTATATAGAATTTAATGTATACTTGATACATTAAATTTTTTTTTATATAATTGAACAAATACTAATAAAAATAAATTAGTTAATAGTGTCATAGTTATTCTCTGATATGTATTAGTTTATTTTGATTTTATTTTCATTAATTAATTTGTGAACTTTATGTATTATGAAGTACTGAGAAATTTTTTTTTTTCCCAAAATTTGGGAACACTGGTTTTTCGGAATTTTTAGATTCTTATTTTTTGAGAAGAATTTATCTATGCCCACATAGATACCAACACTGACCTACTTTAATATGTCAATAAAAATAATTAGAAAAATACAGCCTTTTAGGGGGGGGACTTAATACACTACTGCATATTATTGAAATACTTGCACTGAAATTCCGGAGATATATTTTGAACTTTAAATACCAGGTCTGGTTTTTAGATGCACAAAACTCAGCGATTGTTTTTTCCATCTGACTCATCTGAAAACAATCCAGGTATTTTTTTTCCGCTCTGCTACATAGCACAGGTGGTCTTTTGACAGGTCAGCTGTGTCCATATTCCAGTAATCCTGGTTTACTTATCAGGTCCACATAAAAATCCTTAATCTTGATAAAATACAAAGAATCTGAAAAACAATAATAAAATAACAGTTTTTAAAGGATGCCTTACTTGCATGTGCTGTCTTACTCTAATGGTGATATAATTAACCTACTGCAGTATATGTAAAACTCACTTTATTTTTGCTTTAGAGTAAAAGCAACTATAATTAAATTAAAAGAGGACTTTTTTCTGGAAGGCAAGATGATGAGTTATTTTTATTATTCTAGTTATATTATACTATCATTTAAGAATAAAACCTAATTTATCAGTGCTATACTTACATACAGTTTTGTCATAGTCCTGTACTGTGTAGTTATTAGCCTTTCTGTATTGAATACTTGTCTGTACCAGTCAACCACGTGTACCTATAATAACAATTTGATTAATATAATTATATTAAATTATTTGAAAAATTGCATACTTTTTTTAAACATTAGCAACATATCATAGACAGAAAGAAGTTCTAGTTCTATGTATATTTCAACATATAGGCGAAACTGAAACCAGGTTCACAATGTCTCCTATTTCGCTGTTAGTAGTTAATGTTGGATTGATTCAGTTCTGGTGTCCCAATATTACTCTCTTATAATTGTAGTTAAGACAAGTTTGTGCAGCTTGATTGTTTTCAACTGGTGTTGTAAAGACCATATGAACACATTCTCCCAGTAAATCCAAGTCCTCACCAAACAGACAACTCATGTGGTCTTTGAACATCATACAGTTTTTAGGCCCTGGTGTATATAGATAATAGTTAATAATTATGTGTTTAAATTAATGAGGATAATTTTAGTTTTAATATTCATAATTTGTTCATGGGTATATGGTTATTTTAATAATAATACTACTATCATTTAGGAAATTATTTCCACTATTTGTACATTTACTTATTCAATTAATCACATAGATAGGTACTATTTAAATCCATTTCTGTAAGCCATGAACTCTGGAACATTAAGAGGATGAAATACTATTAATAAGCTGTGGTCATAACACCCATTTAACAATGTATTGAACCATATTTAAAAAAAAAAATCTTGACATAATAGATCATTATCCATTTACTTTTTTTTAGTAAATGCAAATAGGAACATTTTACTACCTATTATAATGTAATCTAAAAGTTCAAAAAAAAATTTTAATCTCTGTACTAAGGTGGAATAATAAGGTATAAGCACTTGTCTTCAACAAGTCTTGTCAGTTGATTGAAAACATTACTGCAGTTAAAATTGCCACTAGGTTCACTGTCTACCTGATAATGGACCAGAAATTGTATTATTTGTATGCATTTTAATGGTAATGTGACTAAAATATTAAAATATGGAAGTTTTCTATTAATATTATTCATGAATAATATAATATAGGTACCTAACTGGTATGTGTGTCAATAGGTAACTATTCCTTGAACAATTTGATGTTTATTATTAGGTAGTACTCGTACTTACTTTTTGTAATAGTTAATAATAATACTTTTGAAAGTAATATAGGTAATTGTATTATTGAAATAAATTGTTATTATATTCTCATTTTTTTTTTTTTTGCTTTAGTGTCAAACCAATATATATTTATATAATATTATAATAACATTTATTTAATATTTTTTATAGCTAATACAGGCTGATATTTTCTACAGCCAAAAATCATTCTAAAATTTAAATAAAATTGTATAATGTATTTCATAAATTCATATTCATGATCCGCACAGCCAAATTTAAACCCAATTTCTAAAACTCAGAAATGGAAGACAATTATTTACACTATCTGATACTCTAATGAAACTTTTTTATAACTTAGAAACATAATTTATGTTCTAAATCAATGGTTTTCAACCCAAGGGATCGCAAGTGATAGTTAGGGGGTCGCCAAAAACTATAAGTATCACATTTATACTGTACATTGTATTATTCAAGTACTATTAAACAACTTTTGAAGGGGTCGTCATAAATGAAAAAAAAATTAGGGGGTCATGATTCATAAAAGGTTGAAAACTACTATTCTAAATAATAATCAAATAAATACAAATATTTTAGAACACGGTTAGAACTCAATCAGTTTTAATAATGAATGTTTTTCTATACCTACCTACCATAAATATGTATTATTTTTTCATTTTTAATGTATTGTTATGGATGGAATAATTTTTCAAGACTGGGTTTGGGTCTAAGGTTGGCTTTGTGGATCATGAATATGAACTTACTTAATACATTATACAATTTATTTATTTAAATACTAGAATAATGTTACCTGTAGAAAATAGTATAACCAAGTGTCAGACCAAAAAAAAAAAATTCTAGACTAATAAAATATAATATATATAATTATATTATTAACAAAATTATTATTATTATATCTATTACCAAAAGTAATTACGAATGCTACCTCCTAATAATAATCATAACAAATTATTCGAGCAAAAATTGAATTGTTTAAGCATCTATTGACACATAATAGGTGCCTGTATTATATTATTCATGAATAATATCATAAATAACCACTTAATACTATTATATTATGTATTTATATGTATTAATAAATATAGCATAATTTATCTTTATAGGTGTATCATTTTAAATGCACTTTTACAACAAAACAAAGAGAAAACTTAAATAATTGTAGCCATATTACCATTAAAATACACACAAATAAAAACATTTATGGTCTTTAAATGGGTAGGCAACAAACCTAGTGGGAAATTTAACTGTAGTAATGTTTTCAATCAATTTATCTTAGGCAGGCGGGTGAAAGTGATTATCTTATTAATCCACTTCCACTTTTCTATTTAGGTACCGTTATTTATGTATTGATTATAATAAATATAATAAAAATTACACCCAATATATATTTAGATTAAACAAAAATATTTTATTGTATTTATTATTTGCCATCATCACACATTTATATATTGTAATTGGTATAGCAGTGTTAAACATGTACATAATGATTAACACTTTATCAGTGGATCATCCCCCATACAAATTACGCAAAATTTGGAACTTAGAAAGAATAGCTATTGATTCAAAAAATACATAATATTAATTTAATGAAATTAGTATAGTGTTAATATACCTAATATTGTTTGAGAAAATGATAAACTTATTCATACAATGATTAAATTATTATTACCCAGATAGTGGATTTTCTAAAATTTGGTTTACCTTTAACTATATTCTTCAAACTTCATGACAATATAATTGTAAACACATAAATGACACTTTGAATTCGAGGTTCTAGCAAATGAGGTTCATATAACTTAAACTATTGTGAAGACGATTATTTAAGTTCAAAAAAAAATGTACTTACAAGAGTAGATAACTTTAATTATATCACATACTATAGATCAGAATACGGGAAGCTCTGTAGAACGTAAATTCCGCTAGTAATAAATGATAAGAGAGCCCAGTGGTTCCTAAAATTGAAAAAAGTCATTAGGCACTAAATAGGCATTAAATATATGATAAGAAGCCGAATGAAAGACGGCCAAAGCTTATAGTAGAAAATGAAACAAAATGTCGGTAAAGAAATGCAGATTCAGAATCTGGAATTAAATTTCAGTTAGTCGTCTCACGAAAACGGTATGGTCCTAACCGAGTAGTTAAATAAATATATTATGTTTATTTTATTTTATGTTTTTATGAATATAATACATTTATCATTAACTATACAAATGTGTATAAAAACATAACATGTATAAGATGTAATAGTTATGTAGTAAATAAAATGGGAGAAAATAGTTAATATTGTTTGAGTATCTCATAAGATAGAGGATTTTGAAACAGTAACGTTTGTAATAAAATAAACATTGAAGAAAATAGAGTGAGAGAATTATCCAGTTTTTTTTTCTTTCATATATGTTTTTAAGGCTAGTGATATATATTTTCATTAGCTACATTAGGTACCTAGGTATATTAAATTGTATATATTTTATTTTTTGTTTATATTTATTATATTATATAATATAAATGATTAATATATTGTTTTTTATCATCAACACTCTGATAAGTTTTCTAAAATGTTCGATGTTATACTATACACACATAAATTGAAGTATAAAACTTATTCTGATAATTACTTTTAATAAGTTATTAGTAATCATTCATTTGGGCCAATACTTCTATAATTTCAAATTAGGCTTCTTCATATGAAATAAAAAGACAAGCGTTTAGAAAAAATTATTTATTTTAAATATTAATTTGAAATTTTCTTATATTTTTTTTATTTCATTTTTTTTTTTTTCTTTGTGTGGTTCATCTGAATAACAAATTATAATTATCAGACTTTAGTTTACAAATTTTAAATCCTTGTATTACTTATCATCTAAATATTTTATTTAAATTTATATTTTGATTCATCTAGACAATTGCAATAAATACTATATAATATCCTATCTAGATTGGTTTGCAATTTACACTGTGAAGTCATACATTTTTCTGGAGAATGCTTCTGAAGTGGATATCATGGCATTGTACTTATAATCCCCCCTCACCTTGCTAATCCAACTGAAACATTGATTTTTTTAAATAATGGCCTCAATTATCATATTGTACAGTTAAATATTTTAAAATTATTCAAGTATAGAAAATTAAATATTTTAAATTATTTCTTCAAAACTAATTAAAACATGTACATATGCAAAATTAAAATCCATAAAATATTACCTTAAAAACCATAAGAAAAATCATGTAAAACAAAATTATGTTATTAACTATTTTTTTATAATAATTGATAACTTAATTATTTCTTTAAATTTTTAGAAGCCGATATAAATTATTTTCTATCATCATAAAAATTTAATTTAAAACTGATAATGTCACCATTAAAATTGTCCATTAATAATTATAAAAATGTCTAAATAGTTAATAAATAAAATATAGAATTACATACTAAAAAATTGGTTTAATATTTTTTTTAAATTTTGTATTTAACTAATATTGCACATTAAAACAAACATTAACAAACATACATAACTAAATAACTTTGAAACATTATTTACAATTAACCCGAGATTACATGCATTTAAAATATTCTTAAGAATTCTTGCACACAGTATTTTTGGCCGTGTATTAAAATATTTCAATTATAACTTGATAAATTGAAATAATAATAATTTTATTGCACTTAAATTACTAATCAAATACTTTTATTGATAACGTTAAAAAATGAAACTTTTATGTACTTAAAAGTTATTATATAATATTATTAGTTCATTAATTATAAATTATTTTATTCTGAAAAAGAATTCTCTTCTATCATTGTGAACAATTTTGGTTAGATTAGGTATATTCATCACATACATATGATTGACACTCATTAAACACATTTTGTTTTTTGTTTAACCAGTTTTTTTGACCACTTTTATAATGTATTTTAATGAATATAATAATAATAATCATAATATATGTATAATTATTATTTAATTATATTAATACATATAATAATATGTATTAATTATATTAATATATATCAAATGAAATTTGAACACTTCTATATTATGTATACAGTTGTGAATATCTTAATTTTAATTCATCACCTAATTAGAAAGTACGTAGGTTAGATTACATAAATATTTCAAATTTTTGAAACAATGAACAAATTTCTAAAAGCCCGGTATTTTAGACATTAAAGTGTGTGTTCTACGATTAATACCTACACCATAGATATATATAAATAAATTAACACTACTAATATAAAATAAAACTATGTATTTTAATTTTTAACAATATACATTCACAAAAAATATAATTGTATGAAAATAAATCAAATAATAATAAAAAAAGAGAAAAAACAATCACTGCTAATAATTAGGTAGATAACTCTAAAAGTAGATATTATTACTTTGAAAAACAATTTAAACAACAATAAAAGTAAAATGGTAAGGACTTTTAATTACACCTACTAAAGTAGTATCGTGCTAATATTAAACATATTTACAGATATTAATTAATATTTTTAAAAAAATTAAAAAATAATAATCTAACAAATAGTTTAGTTTTTAATAATTACCAACTAGTTAAATAATTTTTTTTATTAATATACAATTATGTTTATTGTCAAATAGGTTAAATATGTTTTTAGGTAAGTTAGATTTTATAGTTAAGAACTGTTTTACTATTGATAGTAGTTGAGGAAAGGCTCCTATTGTAATAGTATTATAAATTCTACTTTAAAATGAGTGTATTAGAAAAAGTAGAAGAAATAGCCTATTTTATTTGACAAAAATATTCTACATTGGAATTTGCAACATAAATATTTCTAATGCAGCAATATGTAACATTTCTAATGTGATATTTAAGAAAGATAATTGTAAAAAACTAAAAATAATTTAGTTATGACATTGAATAATCCCAATTCAGTTTTAAAAAAATTGTTAGATAGTAATACAGAGAAAAAGTTACATTTTTATAAATTGCTTAAAGAAAATGGTTACATGAAAAATGATTTTAGTAATTATAAAACAGGTTGTTAATTCAAATTTGTAAAATATTAAAAAATAATCGTAATCGTAAAAATCAACACAAACTATTTCAACTCTTTCAAGAGAATTTTAGAGAAATTAAAACATCTGTTACTCAAAGGGAAATATCCAAAAAGGACAGTTTTAAGTATGGTAAAGAAAATGACTTGAATAAGATTAAACACGAACAGGTGTAAAGAAAAAATTGTTTAAAAAATTGATGGTTTTCTTCAAAAACAAAACAATTATATATCAAATATAGTAATAGATGAATTGGATATTGGTTTGAAAGAAAATGTTCTTGGAATCAAAGATCACAATGTTATTAACTATAGCCCTGAATTACCCAATAGTTCTATTCAAATATAATGATGATTGCTGCAGTACAATGGAAGAAATGTATAGTAAGAATACTGTTTCTATTACAGAAGTTAATATCACTGATGAAATATTAACCATCCCTGCATATAAATTAGACATTTTCTTTACTGGAGATTTGTTTACACCAGAAAAGAGGTTTAAATCTCTATATTGGTTTGTAATAAACCAAAAGCAGATTTAAAAGCATTGCCTAAGAATTCTATGAATGTGTATCCCTTAAAGGTAAGTATTAAATGTTCATTTAATGAAAGAAATAAAATGAAAAAAATGATATGTTATAAAAAGTGTACTTTTGTGGAAGGAACCTGTAGTTTGAAGGATGAAGAATTAGAAAAATTGTTGATGATAAAGTACAAAATAATGTTGTTATTTCAAATGAAATAAATGTTTTTTTTCATGAGAAATTTGAAACTGTAAATAACTCTTGTGTATTGACAATCAAAAATAAAAATATCACCATAAAAGGTTTAATGTGTTATGGTATTTGTTGACATGAATCTTGTAAACAGTTTAAACTTGTGGTAGAAAACACAACTGGTAATTTGTTACAAATGACAGTTTTGAGTAACAGTTACAATTATAGCCACTATGGTAAACTGACTGCATTTTTGAAAGGAAAAAAATCGAGAAAAACATAAACAAATGTTAAAGTACTGCCCACTGATGAGTTTGACAAAAAATATATTTTAAAAACTTCTCCTAGTAAACTAAAACGTAGTAACTTGTGCAACATCAAGTCCAATTGTGTATATTATAAAGTATCTCACAAGCAAAAGAATCTTGATGATCAAGTGGCTGCTGATAAGATTGATATGCATTTATTAAAAGAAACTTGTTCAGAATTCATTCAATGTGTATCTGATCCAAAGGAAAAAGATTTTGAAACTTATTTATTTATCTCAGTCAGATTTATTTTTAAAAAGTGTTATAATTGTAAATCGGAGCGAAATTAATGGTAGTAAAGTTGTACACAGAAAAACAAGGCCATAATATTTTTCTAATAATATCTACATTTAGTACATTTTCCATTTTTCTGACATTCTATTCCGGTTTTTCCGGTTATTATGAAAACCTATTAAAAAATCACAAAAATGACCTCTCCTAAACCATAGAAATATAATTTTCTTTCAGAAAATAATTTATACTCAATTCATGGTAGCAAGATTTCTAATAGAAATATCTAGGTATCTTAGTACACATAAAATGCATTTGATTTTCCCCTATTTAAATAAAAAGGAAAAAAAAAAGTACAGAAAATTTCTTTTCAAACATCGATTTTGAACCCAAGACCCATATATTATGACAATATGTATCCATGAACATTCGACTACAACAAACATATAATAAAGTAGACAATATAGTTATTTAACATAAACATGTAATATCTGCATAATATATGAACTTCAAAAAGCTGAAATTTCAAAACTTAGTAATTTCTCTCAATTCTGACTTTACCATCCTTCTTAAATCGGCAATACACAAATGTTCGAAAAAGAAATTGAAAAATTAGATTTGTTCCATATAACTTTTCAACAAAATTGAAACAATTAGTTCTTAAAATGTATTGGGGAAAAAAATAACAAGAAATTGTTATAGTAAAATAATTATTGTTGTTTATAAATTACTTTCTATAAAAGTTAATACAATTACCATAAACTATTCACTACATTGATAATGTCATTGAAGATAGGTCATAATCATATTTTAATGGATTCATATTTAAAACATGTAACATATTGAGCCTCACTAATTGAAGTTTAAATTTGTTAAGACAATAGTAAAAACTAAACTTTAAATTTAACTTACTTTTTATAATTTGTGGGAAATTTATGAAATGTCAATTCCGGATTTTTCTTGCTATTGTTTTTACAGTTCCAAAAACAACAACTCTTGTATGAATTAATTTTATAATGGTAGGTATAAAAAACAGAACGCTTCAAACACAAAATATTAAGAGAAAAATAAACATAAGGAGAGATTAACAAAATGTCCAAAGATTTATATAATACTATCCTTCACACTATAATTAATAAATTTACCGTTGGGCGCGTTTGAAGTTTTATTCCATTTACGGCGTGTTTTGTGGTCGAGCGATAGGCCAACGGCGAGTGGAGCGGAAGGTGAAGTTTGGGCTTAGGTCAGTGGTGCAGCCTAGCAATCGGCAGCCAGCACGGTAATATATGCTTATCAGGATGACGTGTTAATATCACACGGTAACAGACGGTATCAATGATAATTGTTATCAGTAATACACGTTTATAATTTGAGCATACACTCATAATAATAATATTAACATTGAAATCGAATAGTTTAAAATATCTCCCAAATTGTAAGGAGCAAAAACTTGTATGCATATGAGTTCTGAACAGGTTGCAATAGCTTCTTCAATATGGCCAATTTATTTAACATTTCAAGAATCAATACTAAAAAACAACTAAGACTCCAGATATATCTGTGATCTTAGTCAAGAACATTCTGAATATAGTGAATCACTTTTCTCAACTCAATATGCACAGGTGAAATAACATCTTATCTCAATAATGGTCAAGAAAATTTAAACTAACAGCAGTGATGAAGAATCTTCATATGTTAATGCAGATGACACTTCCGTAGACAAAATATTGAGTCATTTAGAAAATCACTTAAAAGGTGCAATTAAAACACCATTTTTCACAATATTTTAGTAGAGTAATTTAACTATTTTTGTACAGTAGTTTATAATTAATACTGGTATTAAACCATAAGACGGGACAAAGTGGGGCCTTCTTTTTTTAACGCTTTTTTAAAATACCATGTGGATTATTAATTCAAATGACTGCAACTTAAAATATACAAAATAGACATATGAATACAATTTTTAACTTTTTATGTGTTTTCAATTGTTTTTTATTTTACACTAAAAAATAGTCCATCCACTTTACTTATTAGGATGAAGTTGATGCTTGCAATTTTCATTAAAAAATCATTTAATTCCATTAGAATTCAGAATACATACATTTAAGTTAAATCACAATTTTAGATTCTGAACTGAGCAAGGAATGTATTGGTTTTATAATGATGATTATTACTTAAAATATTTAATTATAGACACTTTAATTTTGAGAGATTTGTATATAAATATTATTTGGTAGGTACCCAGCAGATAAAATTATAAGACTAAACAGAAATGATTGATAATACTTTATTTACTGCTCACCTATAACAGTGTTACACCTGTTTCCACCATCATCTCTTTTAAATTCTGAATGAATCGAGGAATATATTGGTTTTAAAATAAGGTTAATTTATTTTATTTTTATCTGTGAACAACTTTTCTACCAGAAATCTTACTCAGATTTTCAAATGATACACATTTTCTGAAATGAAATTTTAGATCATATATTGATTTTTTAAGAAGTTTTCATAATAATTATTTGAAAAATTGTTTAAAATATAGGTACTTATTGGTATTTGAACATACAGATACCCGCCTTAGAAAATATTCTTTCACACGGAACTGATGTTGCAAGTACACAAAGACATTTTTTCATAAGTTCAAATAAACATGGATAAACATTTTGATTGTCCTTTCACCATTTCAAAGGACTTTCATGCCTTGATATTAATTCTTCTTGAAGGTACTTATCAATTTGAACAATAGCTGCAGAAGTTGGATTTGTAGATCTCAACTGACTACTTACCACTTCATCAAATTTATTCCAAATAGAATCTCCTCCCAAAATTGAAATTTGATTTGATATAACCGGCTGTACATTATTTAAATTTCCAATATTTACTACAGTAGCTCTACTAATTAATATTTTTTTTTTTTTTTTCAGAAAATGAACTGGTGTTGAAGAATCCATATTTTTTGAATCTCGGGTCGAGTATTGTAGCTTCAGCATAAATTTGTATTTTTCAAGTGTTCCGAATCTCTGTTCTACTTGTTGTTTTAATGTGTGTATCATACTTGTTAGCTGAGATGTATTATAGAGTTGTGTATCCAAGTATATACAATGTTTAAGAAGCGCTTAACTAAATACAATAGATTTTTTACTACTTATTTCTACTGTAATTTCCTTAAAATATTTAAAAATCTCACATGACTTAGAAATAATGTACCAGTCTTCATTGGTCAAGTAAATATTATAATTGCACTCTACTAAGACCGAAGAAAAAGGAACTTTAAGATTGTTAATTCGTTGGAACATTTCATACATTGAGTTCCAACGTGTAATGACATCCTGAATGAGCATTAAAGGTGGTGTTAACCCTAATTGCCCTTGCATGGTTTTAAGGTTTTCCGCTGCCTGTGGACTTCTCTTAAAATCGCCAACAATCCCTCTTACTTTTTCCTTAGTTTCAAGTATTGATTTAAGAGCTGTTTGTACTGCTAAATTCAAACTATGGGCAAAGCAACCTACATGTCTCCATCTACATAAATTAACAGCATTAACAATATTATAAGTATTATGAGTTGTACATGCAGAAATTTTATTTTCTAAGCCCCATTTCTCTATAACAGCCAATAAATTGTTTTTCAAATTTTCTAAAGAATTTAATTCAAAATTTTTAAAACAAAATAGAAGATATGACTAATTCGCATTCATTATCGATAAAATGACATGTAACAGCAATATAATTTTCATTTTTAATGGAAGTCCAACTATCGTTGTGGTAATACTAACATATTTTGCATGTTCTTGTANTGCTGATCTATAATTTATTAATAGGACGCGCCTATTGGCTTAGATAAATATTGAGTGATGAAATTGTTCACAACCCTAGAACTTTGAGGATGACTATTCAATAGACATTCAATTGATAAAATTGGTTAAACACTGGTTTATAAAGTTTATTTCCAACAGGTTACATTTTCACATATGTGTGATATACTGTGTTCATTTACTCGTGACTACATCTATCAAAAATAAAATCGTGGATTTAAATTTCTGGATGGACTTTTTTGAATTTTTGTAAACTCCCCTATAAAGGTATTATATAAAAAAAACAACATGTAAATCAAAAATGGTGAGTTCATCCTATAAAAAGTGAACAATTATTAAGTGGTGCATTTTAAATTTCTATTTCTGTAATTAATAGTTCTACGTCCATTTTAAACTATAATTTGTATGTATAAAACCTAAATTCAGCAGTTGATGCATGATTTTTCTAATAAACATAAATCAAAACAGTGTTCATGTGACCAATAAGCGCTAATTACATCTGGCGTAACATGTATCAGATAGTATAACCTAGAGATGTCAACTGTGTGACCATTGGCAGAGTAAATCATATAATTTAACAACAGGCATCATGACTTCTGGGTGTATGTTAATAAAAGCCTAAATGTTGAAATTTAGGAAAATGTTCCATTTAAAGTACTACAACCATTTGTAAAATCTTTGTATAAATGTGTAGACAATTTAGGGCATTTTTTTTTTTAACAGAGAAGTATTAAGCAAAAAATAAATGCATTCCTCATTAAACTTTAAGTTTTCTCTCTTAAATTTTAAACAACATTTTAATTTGATTTAAATAAATTATATGTTTTGTTTAGGAAATAAATCTGATCTGAAAAGTTGTAATTGCGTATAGCTTCAGTGATTTATTAACCAGTACAGCCGGCCTATTGGGATAAGAATGCAGCAATTTACCAGAAGGTACTTATCCAGATTGCGCCCTGCAATTAACTCATGCTGCTATTGAATTGGGAGAATCCTATTACCCATTATGGGTCCTAAAATTATATTCAATCCTTTGGTAACAAAATATTCTCACCACCAACTCATGATACATTCCACAAATTAAACTAAAATGATCATTAAGAAGAAAGAAATGTATTGTTGATATGTAAACAGGATGACTTTTTTTTATCATTAACCGGCAATTATTTCAGAATTTTAAGTGAATTTGATTTGTTTTTTCTAATCATTATGTTATCATTTAGGCTTTATTTTAAAATCATTTTTAATTTTTTGCGCCTACTCCTTAACTTTAATAGATACATACTTATGATTTTAAAATAAGACCCCCTCTTTTAAACACAAATTTAAGTAGAAAATATTTTTCTAGACATTTTGATATGCATATCATATTTACTGTTTATAAGTTATAATAGTTTAAAGTTTAGACTTGAGGAGTAAGGAAGGGTATTAGACAGGTCATTTATTCAAAGCTGTGTTCAAAAGGAGGAGGATTCCTATTTGACATGTGAATAAGACAACAGTAATATATTTGTATTCTAATAAATGGTATACCTAGATATGTATCAATGACCTTTTTTTTGTTTCCTTCATTGTTGATTAAAAATATATTATATTTTTGAATCATGTAAATAAATAAAAAATAAAAATCAACAATAAAAACAAGGAAATACCAAATGATGTTGATAAACAATGTTTATTAATCATGGTCAAGAAATTAATATTATGTTTCCTAGAGAATGTTCAGTAAAATATGCAGGAATAATGAATCTTAAATAAACTACAAATATGTTTTTATTAGCAAATAAGTTCATAATCTTTAAGGTTTTATTATATTTTTTTGAACAATAAAAAAAGTGATGGATTATCAAAATCTTAAATATAATATATTTCTTTTTTTTTGTTTTAGAACCCATGCTTTTATTATTGTTTTATTCAAAAGATCCAATTGAATTTTAATTTTTTTTCTATATTACAATATAAATTACTTTTATTTCTGACTAGATCTTTTAGTTTTTATGCAGAAACTTCTTTTGTAAATATTTTAATGCAAAATATATTTTTATTTCTATTATTGATGATGGATACTTCCAATGGTGTTTTGGTAAAAAAACTAGAGGGTATATGCGCATTTAAAAATTTATGACAATGACTATTGTGTATTTATTAGGATCAAAACTTATCAGATTTTACCACTCAAAATGAAGCTCGCGAGTATTCAAGTCTTTTTACAAG
Source organism: Cinara cedri (assembly GCA_902439185.1). Taxonomy (NCBI): domain Eukaryota; kingdom Metazoa; phylum Arthropoda; class Insecta; order Hemiptera; family Aphididae; genus Cinara; species Cinara cedri. Next base: position 63,555 of record CABPRJ010002430.1, on the reverse strand, counting down.
TATAAACTTTTATNTCAAAAAAAAAATGTTTATTCATTTTATACCATATTATTTCTTGATTTACTTAAGTATTTAAAGCTTCCATGGAAAGTTAAATAATTGCCCAATTTTAAAGGCAAAAAATATAAATATAATTTTAAAATAAAAGCATAATTATGTAATAGTTAAATAGGTAACTACAAAAAATATAAAATATATACAATTAACTTTAACAGAACCTATACATAATAAAAAATATCTTTTTTTTAAACAAGTTTTATATTTTAGTGTATTAGGCTTATATAAATAAAAATGTTGAATTAGTGAGTTGAAAAGGTTTAACAAAATTGAATAGTATTTTAATAAAAATAACTTTCTTTTTTTTAAATGGATAACAAATTAACAAATAAAATATGATGCTTATATTGTACTTAACATTATATCAAAACTTTAAAACTAAATATTTTACAGAATTTGCCATAGACTCTTTTTGACAACTTTGCTCTCACTTTTTTCTATGTTATTTCTTGCTATTTTGGTCCTAGTGTCTTCTGCACACCTATGATTGAAGAGCCAACTTTTCAAGTTTTCAATCTTCAGGATTCCAATCACTTAGGGGAGATTCATTTATGTTAATAAACATTAAATTAGAAATATTATTTATTGTGAACGAAGATCATGATATGAATGTTATTCATAACACTGAATCCTCTTTTACATTCTGCGGTTGAACATGGAAATGTTTTAAGAATGATGTAGAATGCAGACATCACTTTTTTAGGATCAATAGTTTAATCGTAAATAATTTTTCTCATACTGCTAATAGCTTCGTCTTGGTCCAGTGAAAATCTTTTACATAAGTATTTAATATCATCTCCATATCAAATATCTGGGTCCTCAGGCCAAGTTGATTTTTCCAACACTAAAATATTTTTCAAAATAATTTTATTTTCACCGTCATTGTCAAGAAGTCTTGATTTTAAGTTATTTGTTAAAAACTGATTTTTATTTATGCTTATCATTTTTTTGTTTGAAGTTAAATCAATATTTTTGAACTTCATATCTTTTATTGCAACTACAGCTTGGTGCATATAATTACCATTATTAGTTTTAAAAGAAGTTATAACCCTTATACATCTCTTTATAGATTGTTCAGCTTGAATCAATGTAATAGTGCGACTTTGAAATTTAGTTGATAAGTTGGATAATTCCTGAAGGACATCACACATAATAGCTAAATCATTAACAAATTCAGGGCTAGCTAATTTTTTAAGAAGTCCTTGGTACTTATTCTTAGTTTTCGAATCTCTATTGGAATCATTGGACGCAGTATACAAATTTTTATAAAATACAAGAAATATTTTCCATGGACATTTACTGCTCTCCAACTACTAGCAACCCAACCAATTTTTAAAAACAAAACATCTAAATCATGACAAATTTCTCTTAATTCAATTTGATTTTTAGAGGATGCATTTTATAGAACATAAAGTGAGTCTATAAAACATTTGAAGTGATTTGCAGCGCTTACATCTTTGAGTGAATCATTAACTGCGAATTCAAGACGATGATTCCTACAGTGCCAACTAAAGATAAGTGGGTACTTATCCTTGAGTTTTTTAACAATACTATTTTTTTTACCCAACAAAATGCTTGCTCCGTGGCTTACAAAGGACACCCAATGTTGTTGTAAATAGTTTTCATCAAGCCCTGATGTATGTAAGCAGTTAATTAATTGACTTAAAATATTTTCTGCGGTTTGATTTTTTAACTCAACCAAGTCTAGAAAAATAAAAAGAGGTTCATTATTCGATATTGATACTTTTAAATAAACAACCATGCTACATTAATCACTGAGTGTAGTTGATTCGTCAATTAGAATGGAACATTTTGCATTTGTGTCAATAATATTTTTAATAATTTTGTGTTTCATTTCTTTAGAAATATGTTGAAGAATATTGGTAGATGAGTGTCTAGAATGGAGGGCAAACCCTAATTTTATACCATTTAGTTCCTGTAATTGCACTAGTTTTAAATGATCATCAAATGGACGGTTATATTTTGCTATATAATAAGCAGTGTTGAAAATAGAATGTGTAGCTTTGTTTATCTGATAATCCTTTTCTTCCATAAGCTTGGACAACATATTCTTGTCTTCATTGTCTAATATTTGAACAGCAGATTTGTGTGCTTGGATTTAAAATATTTTTTAAGTTTGTTTTTTAAAACAGTGAGGCAAGTTTTCTTGTTAGTATTTGTTCTTCCATCAATTTCACATGTTGCCCATTCTTGAGATATTTCAATCTTTCGAGGGGTTTTTAATTTACTCACATTTCTGCATATATCACATCCAATTTTTCCATCAGCACAGTAAAGTCTTTTAAATTTTTCTTATTTATCTGACCATTGCACTGATGTCCATTCAGACATCCACAGTGAATCCTGACAGTCAGCTTCAGAAGACTCAACATTGTCTAATTGAATAGATGGAGAAGATGGCTCAGAAAACAAATTTTCATTTACCTACATCAAACAAAACCATCTAAGTATATAATTAGATCAGGTACCATTCAGAATTTCCAGTACCTTGAATAAGAGATATTTGGCACCAATATAATTTTTAGTTAAAAATTAATTAATATATTTATTAAAAATAAACTAATTCAAATTATTTGACGATGGTTGTAAATTACCACAATTAATAATCACGAAAAATAAAATATTAAAATTGTGGTTTCTAATTTATATATGTAGTATAATATACAAATTAGGTTAGTATAGTAGGTACAACTTTGGCTCAAATAAATAATAATTGAAACGTAAAGTGTTTTCTATTAACTTATTAACTTAAATTCTACGGAACGGTTTTAACCCTTTACTGTATGCATTTTTAAAATTAAAACAAATAATTATTTTTAAATTACTTTTTGTGTAAAAAATATAATTTTAATTTTATTAAGTCTCAAATATGCAATTATATGTACCTATATGTACCCATATGAACTATCTAAGCATTGTATAGTACTAGGAGTTTTTATATTTTTTTTTTATAGAGCAATAGGTACCTATATTGTAAAAAAAAAAATGTTAAATGCATTTTTCTATAAAAATGTATACTTACCTATTTTAAGAAAAATAAAAAATATATCTTTTAATAGAAAAAAAATAATACATAACAATCGAAAAAGAATATAATTTTTATATAAATGTGAAAAACATTTATATGAAGTAAACAAATATAATAACAATTTAGTTACATTATAGTAACAATTTTATGAATATGTCATTATGTTGTTATATTATAAACAAAATAATAACAAATAATAGAAAAAGAAAACAATATACCTTATACCTTTATTTATGTGATAAATAACAATAATTGAGCTTCTACTTCTTTAGACGCCATCTAAATAGCGCACAAGTAAACGAATTAATAAAATTAAGACAATTTAAAATGTATTACCTTATTTGTTTTTATAGTTACTTACCTCAACATTTTCTAAACAGATTTTTTTTATTTGTATTTGTTGAAAAATAAGAAAATAAAGTGCTTTTTTTTGTGTGTGTGTGTGTGTGTAGAATCCATATTGTCAACACTTCACAAGCCATAAAAAAAAAAAATATAAGAAACAAAATGTAAAATAAATAATAATGGAAGACGAGCAATGCCGCAGGAAGTCAGCACTCGGAATATCACTCGCCACATTATCTAGAATATTCTTGTATAGAAACGTCCAAAGGCCGCTTGTAGATATTATAATTGTATACCTAATGAATATAGCTAGACGATAATTGATAGCTATAAATAATAACCAATTATCAATGTTATTATTAAGTAATATTACGTATGCCCTATGGATTTACTCTTCATGTTTATAATTCTCTTCATTTTTGATGTTTTTTTTTTCTATTTATGTAGTAGGTATACGAGCGTATATGTGTTACTTTTATAAAGTATACGCTTAATCACTAAGATGGTTCACGGGTATACCCTCCAAAACACCACTGGATACTTCGTACAATGAACAAATAAATCGTTGATGTATAACAATTTAACATTTGAAATTGTAACAATAGTGCGTATGCGAAAAAATTATTTGTTAACCTTTTTTACACGGAAAAACAATTTTATGTGAAACAAAACCATTCTTTTAACAATTATGATAGGCCTTTTTTTTTTTTAACTTATAACTTATCTCAATAATTTTATATTCATAAACAAAAAACTTTAAATTTTTACAAACTTTCAAAATAATAATTTTTAAATCTTTTTGTATCAGCTCAAAAATAAAACCGACATATCACAGCTTAAGTTCTTATTAAAACAAAAAAAAAATTGCTGATTTATCATAATTATTAACAAAATGACTTTCTTACTCCACAACTATATTTTTATGCTTAAATTTATGGGTGTATCATGTCCTCTTAAACAGTACAGCTGACCTATTGAAGTTATAACACAGCAATTTATCAGATGGTACTCATTATATTATTTTGTGGGTATATAATATTTATTTGTGTTTATAATTAGAGTTTATTTGTAATTTGCAAATGTTAATTATTTTATTCATACAGAAAAAATATAAGATTTATTGTTAATTGAAAATTAAGTATCATTAGAAATAATACTAAATAAATAATTTTGGTTATGGAATAAAAAACATTGTTTAAAATAAATCACTTTTAGCTTACACTATTTATATATGTATAAGTAAAATTATGTATTCAGCTATAAGATATTTCTGACAGTGTTAAAGTGAAGAAGAAAAAGTTAATTCAAGAATTGAAAATTAAATGTTGGATAGGAAGTACAATAAAATATGCACGAATAGTGAATCTTAAATAAAGTACGAATATATGATTTTTTTTTATTAAGCTATATGTACATAATATGTTAACCAATCCTTAAGGTTTTACTGTCATAAAACTATTTCCTCGAACAACAATAAAAAAAAAGATGGCCTAGAAAAATAGATAATGGTACAGCCACTGTTATAGGTAATTTAATATATATATCTAAGCAATGATAAACCATTGTTAACGAAAAATGATTTTGAGTGCAGTTTAGTAAATAGTAATATCTTATCAACAATATTTATGTCTTACTATAGTAAAATAATTAAATAATTAAAATAATAAAAAATAGTTTAATGTAGTTCAGATTTTCTAAAGTTTTCTGTCTTAATTTCAAATGTAGGAATATTTTTAACTTAATTAAAACAAATAACAAAATTGATAAAATATTAAAAGCATTAATTTTGTACATTTCCCGTTTTTTCTTAAGTTTTATCCTGATTTTTCCAAGATATTATGAAAACTGTTGGAAAATCAAAAAATGACCTCCCAAAATTACCATCTGGACAACATTCACTTTCAGAAATGGTGCTATGCGTATATATCTAAGCAAGATTTCTGATAGAATTTTAGTACACTGGATAAAAAAAGAAAAAACAAACATCAGTGAAAACAATACATTCTTCGCTACACTCAGAATCTAAAATGTGATGGGTTAACAAAGTCTTAAATACAACATTTTTTTTCTTTTTAAAACCTACACATTTGTTATTGTTATATTCAAAAGATCCATTAATTATACTATACTGAATTTAATCAAATATAGCAATTGAATTTTTATTTTTTTTTAAAAAAAAAAATTTAAATCAATACCATCAAGACTAAATCTTTTAGAGCTTTTATAGATATACTTTTGTAATAAAATTATGTTAGATCAATCAACGCTGCGCTCAGAGTTCAAAAAATTATGCAATAAATAGAGTTGAATTTAAGTGTGTATTTTAACTTATATTTTATGATTAACACCCTCACATATCTATTTTACTTAATCCTATGTAAAATTTTAATTTAATAATAGTCTGATAACGCTAATGTGAACTATGAACTGCGAATGGTTCTCTATAGTTGAACTTTTGTCGTTGTTTTCGTTCATAATCAAAATTTGTTACTTCAATTAAATTATGTCAATGATGATATGGTGTTTCACACAAGTGACCTCCAGTTGTTTTTTCTTCTACTGGTATTAAAACTTCTCCCGATTCGAGTACATACAAATACGAGAAGTATTTTATGATAATGTTTTTATATTAGACATAAATTAATTAATTTTGATTGATATAATAATATAATTACGTAAAGATCATAGGAACTTGTAAGTATTTAAATTTCAAAAGTAATTTGTATAACTTTTCATATTTTGTAATATCAATTTTTTTTTTTTTTTTTTTGCTGTAGATTGTTTATTTATTCATTTTTAACTATTTTTATTATATATTATTCCTTTTTTCAGATTTAACTAATTGTACAGAATCCAATAATAATGCTCATCAAAATTGGTTTTATTTTTTCAGTACAATTTTACAATTTGACATCATGAATGTTTGTGTTTCTTTTATAAAATATTGTTTTACTAAATTAGATTCTGGAAAAATTTTGGTTTTTTAGATCATAAAAATATATGTACTGGATACATAAAAAAGATATATGCATAGTTGAAAATCCTCAACTATATAGACCATAGGCTCGAGAAGTTTATTAGGGTCGACTTCAAAGATTAGTAATAAACATTTTAAAAATGAAATAGACTAAATAAATATGTCATTGTTATGCATACTCTTAATTTTAAAAATAAATATGTCCATAATATACTTTAGGTGATAGAGTTTGTTTTTAAAAATATAATATATTAAGTTTCTATCCGTCCTAAACTTGGTAGAAATTGAAAATATAAGCAAAAAAATGTGTTCATTCTTATTCGCTCTAACTTCAGGTAAATAGGAATACGTTTTTGAACAATTATATAAAAAAAACCAACGTATTTAAATACTTCCTAATTTGTCTAAGTTATCCACCTACTTGTCTTCTAAATCTCATAAAAATACAATATAACACAATATCGCTACACTATGCTACTAATGAACCCCTTACAAGAATGATGAAGATTGTCAATGCTCAGCTCTCCTTTTTTAATTAATTAATTTAAATTTACCTTATTATTACTATTTCTTTTTATTATTATTATTTTACAATTTTTTAAATTCTAAAAGTTCTCAAAAAACAATGAACGTTGTGTAAAGCTTTGATAGTAATATAGTAAAGAATAATAACCAAAAATGTCACAAAAAGCAGAAACATTTATTACATGTTTTGTAACATCATAATGTCCTCTACAAAGTACATGTAAAAGAGATACAAACCTGTTATAGGTGAGAAGTTGAGAATGTAGGATGATATAGAAGGGAATTTAATGTATATCTGTATGCAATGATTAATCTCTACTAACGAAAAATGGTTCCGAGAGGAATTCGGCTATACATGTTTTAAAAAGCTATAATATTTATATTTAAAACAATTTATTTCACAAATTGTCCAATTTTCTCCAATTTATTATGAAAACAGATGGGGAAATCAAAAAATAACCCTAGTCAGATTTCCTTTCAGAAAAAGTGCTGTACTTAAAAATCAGAGCAAAATTGCTGTTAGAAGTTGTGTACAAATGAGCCATAACTTATTATCAAACAAATTTTTACATTATCTAAGTACAATAAGAGAAAAAAATCAACAATACTCAGAAATAATTCAAAACAAAAAAAAAAAAGATAAAATAGACAGAGTAAAAATAACATGATCACTACCAACTGATCTATAATCAATATTACTTTGTATTAAATTTGTTATATATATATATATATATATATATTTATGTAGTATGTATAATATGTGTAGTATATGAAGTAACAAATAATAAGTTAATGTGTTCCATTTGTTGTACTTCCTAAAGTTTAGGTTTGAGAAGCACCAATATTTCAAGAATCTGAAAAACAAAAATAAAAATATTTATTTATTTATATGCAAATTTAGAACATAGCCTTTGTTTAAAAGTACAATATACATAATAATTTTAAGATTATAAGACATTAAAGAAAAACAAAAGAAAACATACAGTAAAAGTAAGTAATAAAGGTACACAAAACAAAATTTTACATTTAATTGGACACACATAAGGAAGGAGGGATCCACATTGGCGCAAGACATTAGCAGACTAATAGGTTCATTGTGCATGCAGTTGGTAGCAGAATGTGGAATTAAAAAGGAAACGGCTGATCTAGTATTGCGCTGGGGGACCTAAAAATGAAGCGGAGATGAGGATGGAAAAATTAACTTTATTATTCAAAAGACCTTTCATGAAGTTTATACCTGCTAAATATCTACGCTCAGCCAAATATTCTAAATTGAGTAAATCAGACACAGAGGTATAGTGTTGGGGCAAACATTAAATGATAGGCAAACCGCAAAAACCGTTACTGAACCCTTTCAAGCTCCAACGAGTAATCTGCAGTATGAAAATCCCATATAATTGCATACTAAAATTAGTACTATGAGTAATGTGATACATTACACTCAAAGAAAACCAGTATAATACAGTATTGTTTTGTTTGCAGAATATATTTAAACTACTTTGGGGCCACTGATTAGTGATTATTAATGCAAAATAATAATAATAAAAATAGGTACAAAGTACAAATATTATTATATATTATATAGAGCCAGTTAAAAATTCAATAGGTATTACTTACTCAGGTAAACATTGGAGCTTTGAAAAACATAATAAATTTTGATCGATTATTCTGAAAGTAAAACCAACAATATATCTACTTGAACGGTCAAAGAAAATTATTAACTTGAAACAAATATCGATTCAAAATTGTATGGGTAGATTTAATAGACATAATAATATTTATTTATCTATTAATATGTGTATAGTAGATTTATACAGATTGATGATAATATACAACAAAAATATGATCTTTAACCGAAGAGCTATTTGCTGTATACGCCGTCTACAGAGTTTTGGAGCGCGCTGATACTTTTAATTTTAATTCAATAACACTCTAAAATGAAAAAATAGTACCTACTGGCTACTACCTACATCAAAATAACCAAAATAATAAATTGAGTGCGAATAATATTATAGATTATAGCATGTTAAAATTGTATTCTATTTACTCTGGTAAACAATCAACACAATTGGACTGTAGAAAACATGAAACACTGTAGAAAATAACGTCGAAAAACGAAAAATGGTTAGCGATCGTAAACTGCTATGTTAAAGGTAGGTATGATCAACGACGAATATTAATGACGTCACAGCGTAATGACCTGTAATATAGCGAGAAACGTGCCGTTCGTACGCACATATATAGTATCAATGATGTTATAGTGTTGGGAGGTTCGGGAAAAACGAAAAAGCAGAAAAACGCAAAACGAATTTGAAATATTCGAAAAAATCCGAAGTAAATTATCGTGAAAAGAACAAACGTTAGAAGTCCGTAAATAAAAATCCCCTTATAGAGACGTTTTCGCCAAAGCCTCCCCGCTTACCATTATTTCCGTTGTGTTGGTATGCCGTGTGTTTTAAACATATTATTATTACGTCATATTATGTATAGCGTCCATCTATACTTTTGTATAGCATACATCCTGTCGCCATTCCTACTGCTATTGTCATATTTGTATGCTTCCCTGCGCCACACCCTCGAGGTACGTAGTTTTGTTTTTCCATTTCCAAATTAATGATCAGCGACTTAATGAAATTCATCTTGAGTTAATTTCTGTTTTTGTTATATTTACATTCTGACTGTCAAAATAAACCAAAATTTAATCACCAGGTGCTTTTCATTTTTCAAATTACACTGAATAACTACCATGTCTGACACGTCTGAAAAACTCCAGGAACAAGTAGTGTTGAATTTGGTAATTTATTGTCAGCCGCCTTAGATTATTAAATTCAATATCATCCATTATGAATCATTTTGTTACAGGATTTTGCCGAAGTTGCACAATCTCAGCATGAAGCAATTAGCAGTCAAGTTACAAATAATATAGGTAATATGCCAATAATTTTTTATTTTGATTTCCAAAATTATTTTTAATATATTTTACCCCATAAGTTTTTATAGTATTAATATTATCATAGGATATTGGTAGATATATAATGGTTTGGAACAAATCTAGTTTAACACTCCTTTTAAATTTTGTATTTTCTTTTTCGAAATCTATGTATTTCAATGTTTTAAAAATAATGGTTGAAAATGTTTATAGAAATCATTAGTATTGAAGTTTGGATATTATGTGTATTATATTAATGATTAAAAATTCTTACCGGGCAAACATATATATATATATGTCCAGGCCACTTCAATTTTTACCATTTCTTGGTACCATATTGATAGTTGTATTCTTAATTCTAAATTTTTGTTTAGAAAAGTATAAACACATACACATAGACCATACATTTGTAGAAACTTTTATCACCGAATTCAAATCCCTTCAATATAGTATCTTCCATACATATTTTTTTTAAAAGGAAAATATGTCTACCGTAACACTTATTAAAAGATATTATTATATAATTTCAATGGTCAGGATACAGGATTTTGAAATGGAAGGAGAGAGGCTAAGCTAAAACAAATGTCTTGCAAAAAACATAGTTTTTACTATGATTTTTTTTTTTTAAATCACCAAAAAGCTTTTATTGTAACGATCAAAATAAATCTTTAACAATACATTATCAAAGGTGTACATAAATACTTGTGATGTATTTATATACAAAATAAAATAAACGTGTGGAATCTCACTCCCAATGAAGTGGCCCCGAACTTAGTTTAAGAATCTTATACTAAGTCATATGGTCTTCAGTGTTTGAGACGCCTAATGTCTAAAGAGTTGTCTAGTAATTGTATTGCTGCTGGATTGGTTTGTTGATCCAGTATTTTCTCATGTTTGTGGGCAAACTTGGTAATCTCTTCCTGGACAAAGTTGATCATCATATCTCGGTAGATAATGTTGTTTCTGTCAATACCGGTAAGCTGCGACAATGGTATGGAGAGTAATGTTCTGGCAATTTATAATCTCAACATTGGACTTGCTAGCACAACCCCACAGTTGAATTCCATAAGTTCATATTGGTTTAGTTATCATTATGTACAAGAGGCATTTACTTGTGAGATCTAGTTCGGAATGATTTCTGACCAACCAATATAGTTGTTGCAATTTCTTCTTAATTTGCATTTTTTTTGTGTCTATCGCAGTGCTTCTAGTTGAGCCGAGAGTCCAGGTGCATTCCTAGGTATTTTGCTGAGTCATACTGTGGGATCCTCTGCCGATCTAGTGATACCGGTTTATAGACGGTTTTACTCAAGGTGTAATTTACATTTACCTATTTTCCCCGTTAATTTTAATCTTTCAACATTTCGTCTAGTTGATGGACCTTTGAAGCCAATCAGTCGCAGTCTGCTAGTCTTTATTTGTTGTCATTATTGCTGTGTAGCGTAAGTACACATCCAAGGACACTTCCTTGTGGTACACCCGCCGATATGTTTTTCGAATCAGTTAATGCTTCTTCATAAATGACCCTGAATTGACATTCAGTCAGGTAAGATTCGAACAGTGTGCATCAAGTGTGTGGCAGCTGTTCACATAGTTTTATAAGTAATCCTTCGTGTCAAACTTTATCGAAAGCTTGTGCCATGTCAAGAAATACTCGGCAGCAATACTTTTTCTCTTTAAGCGCTTTACTTATTACATTGGTGACATGATGGACCTAGTCACTTATTGAGTGTTTATTTAAAAATCCAAACTGATGTTACAGTATAAGCTGTCTTTCTTCTATCAACAATCTTAAGCATTTTAGAAGTAGTTTTTCGAGTAATTTTGAGATGCTTGGAAGAAGCTAAATTGACCTATATGAAATTACTTGTTCTGGTAGTTTTCCTGGTTTAAGTACCATGATCACTTGGGGCATATAAAAATGTCTAGAAAAATATTCTCTACTTAAATTTATGTTTAAAAGAGGGGCTCCTATTTGAAAATCATAAGTATGTACCTATTAAAGGTATAAGGAGTAGGTGCAAAAAATAAAAATGATTTTAAAATAAAGCCTAGATGCTTCCATAATGATTAGAAAAAACAGAAATCAAATTCACATAAAATTCTGCGATAATTGCTGGTTAATGATAAAAAAAAATCATCCTGTATACATATCAACGATACATTTCTTTCTTCTTAATGATTATTTTAGTTTACAAGACACTATAGTCAATTGGTTGAGTATAAAATCAAATAATCAAATGTAGTATGCAATTGAATTTTTATTTTTTTTTAAATTTAAATAAATAGGTACCTGTCTACATTACAATATAATTTATATTTATTTTTAACTAGATCTATGAGTTATTATACAGCAACTTTATATTTTTAAATTTAATTTAAATAAAAAAAAACCGAATATATTATTTTATGTATACATGTAGGCAGTAGAAACATTGGTTGGTAATTTAAACGCAGTATGTATAGTGAAAACATCCGATTTCTTTTCCATTTCTTTAAAATTAACTTGATCGAAAAAACAGAGTTTATAAAATTGAATAATATTACAGTTAATACACAATTCATTAATTGTATATCAAGGTGGTTGAAATATTAAAATTCAATATAGAAATTAATATTTTTATTTTTCATTATAACTGTTTGCAAATTTAATTGAAGATACTACAGTCTATGATTATAATGTTAGAATTTTACCACTGCTAGCACTAAAAGGACACTGTAAGAAGGGTTCTTATTTTTTAATTCTGTGACTTGAATTATTCTATGATACTACTTGATTATAGAATAAGCCATATAATATCAAAATATCAATAATCCTTAGAATAGATAGGTACCAAACAGTTTGTGTGTGTAAGGTATAATATTCATTAAACTGAAATCGAAATTTAAACAATGATATTATTTATTATAATATATAAAAAATCTAAATTCAAACTTAGCAATGAATTGTACAAATGAATTTACCAAGTAGGTAGGTATCCAGTTCATTTGTGACATGATGCATAGTATAGGTTTCTACTTTAGGTACTTACCTACTTAAATGTGATTGATTAAATTATCAAATAAACTATAATATGTGATGAATAAAACAATACAATTTACAAGTAATAATATTATATTAATGTTTAAAATGTAAAACTGTTCAAATGTTTAATACCTAGGTAATATAAATTTGATTAAACTGCTGCTCTTAAAAATACCTATTATAATCTAACCATTTATCTTTCAATGTATTAATAGGTAATTATTATGTTTGTGTGCTCATGTTCAAGGAAAGTATTTGTTAGGTACTATTAAAATGTGATAACTGATGAATAATAAAGTTTTGAGAGTATACATTTTCCTAACTATACGATATACATACCTATTCTCAAAACCATAAAATACCATTTAGAAGACTGTATTGAAAACATTGACAAAAACCACAGAGTTTAAAAATAAACATTAGTTATTGTAGACTGTATATTATAATTTTAAAAAGATACCTACCTATATGGATAGATTTATACCAGTAAATTGTGGTGATTGTATGTAGTTTTTTTTAAATAGCAATCTACCTACTTACTAATTCAGTTTTTTCTATCTGAATATGTCAGTACATTGATATTTGATATTAATCAATAATTATTTATGTAAAACTGATTAAAAAGTTTAGTTAGATAAGATAAAGAAATAAATAACTTTACACTATTGTTACAATCTATTTTTCTGTAATTCTAAATGTTAAATGGTTATACATTAACAATTTATTGGTTCATTGTATGATATATGTATTCATCAATAATAGAAATAAAAATATATTCCGTATTCAAATATTTACAAAAGAAGTTACTGTATAATAACTCAGATCTAGTTAAAAATAAAAATAAATTATATTGTAATGTAGACAGGTACCTATTTATTTAAATTAAAATAAAATAAAAATTCAATTGCATACTACATTTGATTAATTTTAGTACAGTATAATAAAAGTGTAGGATCTAAAACAAACAAAAAATATGTTATATTCAAGATTACCTATTTTTTAATAAAAACATATATTTGTAGTTTATTTTAAGATTTACTATTCGTGCATAATTTACTGAACATTTAATATTAATTTCTTGACTAAATATTTTTTTCTTCTTCCCTTTTACACTGCCTGTTATACATTATAGCTGAAAACATAATTTCACTAATACTAACATAAATTGTGTAAGCTAATTAAAGTTACTTATTATTAACAGTATATTTTATTTAGTTGTCAGAACTATTTAGTAATATTTTTTGATACTTAATTTTAATTTTACAATAAAATTTATTTCTTCTGCTTGAATAAAATAATTAATATTAGCAAATTACAAACACTCATTTATTGATTAGTGTTACCTTATAGTTTTTAAAAAAAACCTAAAAAATATTTTTATATTGAATGTTTTAATTATACAATTTTACCAAAGTTAACTTATTATTCTGCACTCATTTAATATTTTTCGTACAATGTTTGTAAAAAGTAATCAAAAAAAAAATATTAATGGAGACTAACTATTATTAACATATTTTTTAGTGTCTGCGATATATCTGCAATGTGTCTGTGTATACAAATATTATGTTATATGATTCATAAATATTTTATTGTTTCCTAATAATTTATTAAAAAAGTTCTTATTGTTGATTATTATGTATTATTTACTTACATGATACAAAAATATAATATACTTTTATAAAGGATCATTGATATGTAGCTAGATATACCATTTATTAGAATAAAATTATGAAAAATAATAGGTAATAATTTTAAACCTCATTAAATAATATACATTTTTTCATAGAAAATATTCAAAATGTAGATTTATTATTTTTTCTTCGTTCAAAATTGTGTCGGAATCATAACAACACATTATTTCAAATTTTTGTTCAAGTTATTGACGTTTAAACTTCCAAGTTTTCTGATTAAAAACAATGATAAGAAATTTACAAGTAGATAAATAGTTAAAAGGTAAAATTAATTATTATGTATTATTTACTCACATGATACAAAAATATANTCAGTTTAAAAAAAAAAAAAAAACACAAATATATTATGACATACTTATATACAATAACAATAATAATAAATAATAAACAAATTTTGTTATAAAATTAAATATTGTGCATACAGCTATATAGGGCTATTTTTTTTTTTATCATGAACCAGCTATTATCTAAGAGGATTTTAGGTGAATTTTATTTCTGTTTTTACGCAAGTTATAATTTACATTTACCTATTTTCCCAGTTAATTTTAATCTTCCAACATTTCGTCTAGTTGATGGATCTTTGAAGCCAATCAGTCGCAGTCTGCTGGTCTTTATTTGTTGTCATTATTGCTGTGTCATCAGCAAACATGGCTGTCTTTATTACAATTATTTATATTTAATTGAATAAATAGTGTAATTGTGTAATGATTATTTAATTAGTAACTAGCAGATGTTTTCATAATATCTGAGAAAATGTAAAAAAAAATGAGAAATTAAAAAATATAATGCTTTTTATTATTTTAAATTTTGTTATTTGTTGCAATTCAGTTAAAAATAATTGTAGATATTTGAAATGTGAACAGAAAACTTATATTCGCCTATTTTTACATGGTAAAACTATAAAAACATTTGAGCCATATATTTAAGCTATTTATAGACACTTCAATTCTTATTCTGTAGGTACTCTGTGGATAAAATTGTTAGGCAAAACAGAAATGCTTGGAAATTGAATAAGAGTTTATAATTATAATTAATTTTATAAGTCCTACTTTGCAGTTAAGACAAAAAAATTTATTTTAATATAGTATATTTTTTTTCTAAGAATTTTAATACCAAATTTTGATAAAAATTGTTTTAGTAAAAAATGATGTAAAACAAATCTAATTTCTACAGGTTCGTACATATTGTTTCTTTATAATCATTTATCTTAATATAATATGACTTGTGTATTTTTGAAAAAGTAATAGGTACTACTAACCGAGCTCTGCTCAGAATCTTTTTTCATTAGCAATGATTAATTTTTGCTTACGGATATTAATCTTTCTACATCCTACCAACCAAGTTCATATCTACAAAAATTGTACACCCATAAAGCGAATTATGTTGCTAACCTATCTTTTTTCTTATCAATCATTAATATTGATTTAAATTGTTTCGCCCCTCCCCTCCATAGTCTATGTCTGGAGACGACCCAGAGAGCAGAGTACACTTTATTGTACATTACTTGATTGTTACATACATATGTATTAAGTTAAACTATGATACACAAAAGCTAATTAGACAAACTATTATAAAAATTATCTGTACTTATATTTATGTGTAAAACCTGTAAAAAAAAGATAAAAAAACTGCTATTGATATATTTTATATGTACCTACCTAATATAGGCGAAGACTCTACTATAAATATATAAATTAGATATCTTGGATATTTTTTTAAATTTATTTCTAATTTTTCTTCAAAAAAATATAAAATATGATAACCATAATGCAAGGACTTTGTAACTACTCAAAAAAGAAAACTTAAAAATATTAAATAATACAATTTATTTTTCAAATCTCCATGGGATACCCGTAGATAATGATTTTTCTCCAGTTTAAATATTAAATTGTTATATTTCATAAACGGTATTTTTGATAGGGAGGTTACCATTTGAAAGTTTAAAAATTTTAAAGTTAGTATAAATATGTACAATACAAATACTAAAGATCACCATTCCTACATTAGAGGCAATAGTAATAATAATTAGGGCTGTAAATTTAATGCAATGAAAACCCTTAAAAATGCAATATAAAATACACTTAAATGGTTTTTAATTTAATTTTTATATTTATTTTTAAAATTGAACAGGAGGTTAATTATAGGTCATACTTTGCAATCAAAACAAAACAATTTAACTTGATATAAATTTTCTTCATAAGAATTTTAATATCAAATTTTGATGAAAATTGTCTACTCATTCGTATGGACTGTTTTAATCGAAAATACACATAATATCGGAACTTAAAATGGCCATTACTTCAAAAGTAATGATTTTCACCAAAACGTTTTTGCTCAATCATTTTTAAACCATTAAAAAATACATAGGTTTCAAAAAAATATTTGATAGAGGTGCTAAACTAGTTTTATGCCAATAGTTTATACCAGCCATACTCAACCTTTATTTTTTACTTAGACCATATAGGTGGCTTCTTAATTTTTTGAGATATGCAAGACAACATATTAATTAAAGTGATTAGAGAGAAATAAAAAATCCTAACCTAGCTCAACATATGATATTTATCATTGTAGATAATATATTTTATTTGCGGATTCACCCAAGCTTTATATAGAATAGGACCTAGTTTTATTATTTTAAGACTTGATGGGAGTAATATTATGATGATGATGATGATGATGATAATAATAATGGCAGCTAAAAATTATTTTGTATTGTTTTTAAAAATAGTAACAGCAGTTTTTATATTATGTGTTGCAGAACCAGAAGACCATAGCCAGAAAAGTACAAATTGTACAACAAAACAAAACAAACCTGAAAAAAATAGTGAAGCATCAACCTCAATTGTTGCACTTCATTCAAGACATACCAGTGGAACCAATGAATCTAATGACATAGATAGTAAAGAAGAGATCCTAGAACAAATTGATAATGGGATTTCTGAAACTCTCCGTGATACTGCATTTTTAACAATGTCAGCCATATTAAACGATACTGATCATGATGCTTTATATAATTTTATTCTTTCTGATGAAAGATCACTAAAATACATATTAAGTGGTAAAGTACTGAATCTTGAAACTGAATTGACTGATTGTCAAAAACATAATCCTTATGATCCAGAAGAAATTGATGAAATTGTTGATCACGTAATTATTTTTGGTGTACATTTTTATTTAGTAAAATGGAAAAATTGGTCTAAAGGTTTTTCTACATGGGAATGTTTTAATGAGATGCGTAATTTACAACATCTTTTGGGTGATAATGTAAAAGATAAAACAAATGATTCAAAACACTTAAAAGAAATAAATGGAATGCATATAATATTATCCAGGAGATTTGTTTCAAAGATGTTTAATTTATTTAGAACTAAAGATGGTCTAGCTTTGCCAACAATTTCTACTGAAGATCTATCTGGTTTATTTGATAGAATCAATATTGGTTCTGAAATGAAACAAATACCATTTAAACTAAACTTGAATTCATACTTGGGTGTAATTTCATTAAATTGTTTCCGGCATCTTCAATTACAGGAACTTAAACAGTGGGAGATCACTATAAATGTATTATCAAATAGTTATAATATCAAAGTAGAAAATAATAAGGATCTTGAAGGACCTCCTAATACCATTGTATATACCACTAGATATATTCATGGAGAAAATGTCAACATATCAAATGATCTGGCTATTGGTTGCAAGTGTACCTGTAAAAATTGCACAAAATGTTGTAATGATAAAATTGACAATTCCAGACCATGTATTTTTAAGGACTCTAGTTGCCCTGTTTTTGAATGCATTAAGAATTGCAAAAGTACAACTGACAATTATATTGATGTTGTACAGTTAAGTACTACTCTAAGTATTTCTATTTATAAGACAGAAAAATGTGGTTGGGGTGTCAAGGCTTCCCGATTCATCAGACAAGGAGAGTTTATTGCAATCTACACAGGGAAATTAATTACAGTAGAAGAATCTAAAACTAGATTAAAAGAAGATGCTTCTCTTTCAGAATACATGTGGAACTTAGACTTTGATAAACGTAATTATGATTATATTATTGATGGGTCAAAGTATGCCAACTTCACACATTTTATTAATCATTCATGCAAACCTAATTTACATTTTTGTACAGTATGGATAAATTATTTGGATAAATTTATACCACAATTGGCTCTATTTGCAAGCAGATGTATTTTTATTGGTAAACAGCTAACTGTAAATTATTTTTTGGGGAGCAATGAAAATAAAATTATGAAAAAAACTGGCATTAGATGTCAATGTAATAAGAAGAGTTGTAAAGGCTACTATTTTTAATAGTTCAATTATTTTCATCATTTAATACCTATTCATATTATAGATTCTGAGCAGAGGGAGGATTATATTGGTTTTATAATGATGTTTATTTATTTATTTATTTTTTAGTTTTTGTGAACACTACTAGAAAGCTTACTCCGGTTATCAAGTATAGCACTTTTTCTGAAAATAAATGTTTTTGGGGTGGTAGTTTAGAAAGATCACTTTTTGAAATTCTTATTAATATTCAAAATAATGAGGAAAACCTGGTTCTTTAGGAAAATGAGGTTGTCATTGGCAACTAGTTTTATTTATTTTTTGTAAATCTTTTTTAAACAATCATATTGCTGTCATGGAACAGCACATAGTTGTAATCATTTTATCATAATATAACATATTTTTGACAAAGCAACACTTTCAATTGAACTCTGCTCAGAATCCTTTTTCATTAGCAATAGTTTATCATTGCTCACAAATATACATTAAATTCCCATCAGTATCCTACCTTCCCAACTTCCCACTTACAACAGTGGCTGCACCCACATGCAAAATATGTCAAAAATTTTTTTTTTTTAGAATATTAATACAAATAATCATTTTTAAAAATTTTGATTTTTCTTTCTATTTGTATTCATGATGGTGTATTAATAGACAATATGAGGAATTTTAAATAACATATATATTTTTTTGAATAGTTTACATATAATATAGTATAGTATAGTATAGTATAGTATAGTATAGTATAGTATAGTTATTAGTATTCTAGTTTTTTTATATAGTATTTGAGTGAAAATGTATTTTCAGAAAAATATTATTTTTAAAGAATAATACAATTTATTAATACAGCTTTTATTAAATTAAAAAATGCTGAAACTATAATTTTGAGAAATTATTATTAATTATCGAAACTTTTACCAACAAACTAAAAGTCTTAAAATTATTTCAGGCATGATAAGCAACATTATTTATTTATTTTTCCTGTTTTTAACAATTTCAAACATCAAATGAATCAGTGTTTGGTTTATGGGTTATTTGATAATAAAATAATTTAACAATAATAATTAATAGCTAGCCAAATTAAATAAGAATATTAAATCAGTGCTCTGATATCTATATTATAACTGGACTGAATAGCAAACTATGAATACATGGCTGTCACTTGATAATAGTCAATTTTCCTAAATAATAAATACTAGTAGTGAAAAGTAGCATTTCTATATTATATTTTATTAATAAGTATTTTCGGTAATTTATGACGTATTTCTCAAAAATATTATTTTTTTAACTATTATATATTTAGATTTAAAGGTTTGTAATATATCAATTTATATAGAGAGGCCACATTTTTACTATAAAAGACTACTGGTTTTATTACGTAGTTAAAGTTAATTTATATTTGATAATTAATATTTAATGTCTTAGTAATAATATATGTGACAACTCTGCTATTTATTCAAAAAAAGATTAATTTTGTATAAAACATATTTCAATATGTCTAAGCTTTAATATAGCATTCCTCATGTTCAGTTTGATACTTACATTATATTTCATATTAGTGTATTGTTATTTTAAAAATGATATATTACATTGTATATTTAATTTATATGTTAAGATAATAAATTACCTACATTATAATAGTACATACTTTTTTTTTTTCAAACTGCCAAAAAACTTATTACAACAATCAAAGATCTTTAGAAATACATTAAAAAGATGTACAAGAAAACTGGTGTATTGATGTTCAAAAATAATTCTTTTGTTTTTAGTACATACCTGTAACTTTTTTATTTATTAGTCAAGACAATAAGAGGCTGAAAAGATGTCTAGATTTTACTGGATAAATTTTAAAAAATAAAATAAAATTTGACTGGATTTATTGTTTAGGTACATAAATGTTAACATTATTTAAGAAACCCAGTAGTAAATAAAATATTTTTCAATGTCAATAGTTTTTGAAAAATTATAACATATATGTGATTAATATATATTAATTTATGCAGTGATATATATTTATTTTTAATTGAGTTAAACTATTCCATAGGTAAATAATTTAGCATCAATATTATTGGTACATCAACAATTTCAATAAAGAAATGACATCACCTGGAGTAAATGCGCAGTGAAAATGAATGTGATTATCTTACAAATGCTTGTTTATTTGGCCATGGGTGAGATAATTATCTATGTAGATAAAACTAAAATATACAAAAAGAATCCAGTTTTTAAGTAAATAACAATGTTAAATAATTTATATAGATAATTGAATTATTTATCTAGATCATGGGGTGAGCAATTAGTTCCAAAGGGAAGCCGGATAATTTGAAGCTATAATAAAGTACAACCACTATTTAGTGTTCTTATTTAATTATTTTATAAAATAAAATAAATATACAATTTTATAATACACCAAATATATCAAATACATCTACACAAACAAATAATGAAAACAAAAAACCAGTGTTAAAGTAAAAAAAAATGGTGGTCTATTTATGTCCTCTCTACGAGCCGTCTCTAATTGCCTACCCATAATCTGGATGGTATAAAATATAAAAATCTACCTATCTGATACTTACAATTATGTGTGTAGTATGTACTGACTTGTAATTAAAGGGTTGTTCTGGGTGTTCTCCAATATTTAAAAATATTTGAATTGATTTACATTTAAACACTTACCTCTGATTAGACTTTTCCACAGTTTAATAGTAATTTAAAGGAAAGAGGTATATATAGTATAGACGTGACTGTGTATTTGATTTGTACACTAAGATTGTTTTATAAAAAAAACGAATCCGTTTTTTCGTTAATTTGCTCCACGAGTATAACAATATTATTTTATTATAACTATAGTGTATAATATAAATTCTTAGTCTACCCACATTATTAATAATGTATACAAAAAATATAACCACTAGGCTATAATTCTTATGAATATGGTCAAAACACTACGAGGGTGTCTTGTATGTGTAGATATCCGAAGATTGCAAAAAAAAAAAAAAAAAAAGACCCTATTATCTATGCATTAAAATATCGTACATATTTTATATTATTCAACTTATGTATGGGTGTATTTTATTTGTATGCTTTGAAAAACCTCGATTGCTGGATTACAGGTTTATAACCTGTTCCAGTTTTTCTTCCATCGTAAATATAATTAAGTACGGTTAAAAATGTTGATTTTATTTTTTAAATAAAATGAGTAAAACTTGTGGAGAGTAATAAAAATAAATTATCAGTATTAAAATACAAAACTGTATAGTATTTAAAATTTAAATTCAATCATATGTGCTGTGGAACCACAGCTCTCATTGACATTTGACAATACTGAGCCAAGGCTCAGTCCCCAAAGGCCTTACTGATGAAAAATATCTTCAGTAGTTTTTCGCATCTGTAACAACACCGCAGGTAATCGCCTACATTTGGTGAGCAACATTATCAAGAGACTCGTTGGTGGATATGTTATCTATATTGTATGAGTTATTGTTTGAAAAGTTGTACACTGAATGTGCCGACATTTATATAATTCCTACTTCCTATATTCATTCTGGAAATATAAATGAAAATACAAAATGTCTATTACTTTTGGATAAAAAAAATAGGTAACACTTTTTTAAATTGTTATTTTGTTTTAAATAATTATGGTTAAATTTCAGTAATTTCGCTTTTGTTTAATAATTTCACAATAAAATTTAAAGATGTATAATTTTTTCAAATTTACTTTTTATTAAAATTCTGATTGAATATAGTAGTTAAATATAGATACCTAGACTTTTTTTATTTAAAATTTTGTTTTACCTATTTATTTATATTCGGTACAATTATTAGTGTGAGCAAGCTATTTTTTTATTTTTCTCATTGTTCATTAGATATTAATAGGATTTAATATGTCAATTACACAACCAAACTATTAAATTAAGCAGTTAAAGAGATTGAAAGTGGCGATTTTCCATCATTGTCTTGCAACATAAGAATTTAGACATGTTTTATTTCCAAAGTGCCAATTGATATACTTAAGCAATAAGAATTTTGAAAAAAAAATTAGTTTAATTGATATCAACTTTTGTACTTTTTAGCTTTACATTTAATTATGACAATTTAACAATTAAGTGGGTTGGGTAGGATGGGTAGCCCGCTGGAAATTATTTTTAAAAAAGTCACATGAAAAATTTTGTAAATATCTTGAGTCATCAACACACAAAGGTTGAGAACCAGTATTCTAGATCATCGTCATCATTCTCTGCACAAAATTATAAGAATTTCTATTCAGAAATTAATTATGAAACACTAAATAGTTGAAAAATTCTTTCTTTGTTAAATATATGAGACTTAATCTAACTAGATAGTTAGTACTAAAATAACAAGGGCATATTAATGCAAAATTTTTAAATAAATTAAGTATAGGTACCCACAAATATTATAATATTATTTTATGAGCGTATTCATAAAACTATTAACTTTTCCTTAGTCTTTATAGCTTCTCGAAATTGTGTATATTGTTTGTGATTTGTCATTCGATCTCAGATAACTGAATATAAAATTGATGTTAAAACACTCTAAAATATTTGTAAAATAATGTTTATTTTTCTTCCAAATCATTAAATAATACATAATATTCCCCAATTACTTTTTTTTAATTAATATTTTTCATACTTAAGTATTTCTATGTCGTTGATTGCTGTTTTTTTTCCGTCCAAAATTATGGCCAGTATTTTCTTATTTTATTTTTCATGGCAAAATATGTATTATATTGTTAAAAATTTATTATTCGGTACTTATTCAATAATCAATATGATATCTAACACACGTTTGGTGGTTTAGTACCTATATTATCTATTGTATGTATACCTTTATACACTTTATCATTTTGAAATTACTAAAATTAAGCTTCTACCAAATATTATTATATCTTTCAATAATTAATCATTTTGAAATTAAAATTAGGTTTTTACAACAAAAATTAAATTAGTCTGTTTTTATAAGTCATATCTTTATAATTGGGTAACATAAAAAATACATCCCGCTTCGTCGTTCCTCGGTAAATATTTTAATAAGAATTTATACTAGGTTAGTGACATTTAGATCTCAGGGCAATATGGTCCCGTGTCATATATATTAAGTCCACGACGTTTTTAGATCTCAGCCATACGCAGACATATGAATACATTTATTAGATATTGGAGGCATTTTCAAAATTTTGTATTTATCCATATTACTTACATTTTGTATTATAGGTAGGCATAATTATTTTAAATTATCTACCTATCTACCTACCTACCTACTTATCTATTATGCTGGCTATTACCATTAAGCTATCTCAGTTTGTGGTTTAAAAACACAAATTTAATTAGTTCCCTACCTTTTTACATAAATTCGAAAAGAGAATATTTTTCTAAACAATTGGATATACATAAAATTATTATACAATTTACTATTTGAGATATTATTCTTCTAACTTAATGGCTATATAATACATTGTGACACTTAAATGACACTTAATTATTGTGGAGGAGTATATTATTTGAAAGTTCAAAAAATAGTCACCTATATAATATCTACGATATACCGGCTCTTATGATAATTATATAATAAACTGATAACATTCGGATGTCTGGACTTTTAGACTAAGACACAATTATTTTATCCCAAGACAACTAGATCCACCGTTACCAAAGGTATGGTTGGGATTTAAATGATCAGGGTCCTATTTGTTCATACACCGTATAACTGTGGTTAATTAATTATTATTATTTCATAAGTTTTAGAGTCTCAACTCCAGGAAGTGGTAACATTTCTTACGTAAAATTTGTTCGGATCATTCCTTAGAAGTTTAAGAAATACACATATATATATATATATACCCTACAAACTACTAATGAAAAAAGTTGATAAAATAGAACAATTCTTAGTTTTAGATAGCATATTAAACTAACCACAGGTATAAATATCTATGTTTTGTGAAACCAACATAAAATTATGGTAGATGGCATTTAATTTAGAAACAAAAAACAAATGGTAAAAAAAGATTTCACCTATAAATTTCACATTTTACTAGATAACACACTGACAAAAAAAAAAAATTAGATTATGGTATTATTTCCTTGGCTTTTAGTATGAATAGATAACAAATTTGTCGTGCGTTGCTGATCTGTGATGTGACATTTCGGATAATGTAAATCGACCTTTATAATATACATAAAATACATATACAAGGATTTAGGTCATTGATGTAAAGGATGTAAGAAAGAACCTTCTACGCCCTTAATACAAGAATATTCGGTATTTGATAAGTTGAATAAACTAATATATATATATTATATTTATAAGAATATATCTTGTATGGAAATAATAGGTTTTAGTTTGTTTATGATTGTTCGTGTTATCAGCTAGCTGATAAGATATTAAGGTCAGATGATCGTAATACCTTAGTTTAACAACCAAAAAGGTCCAAGTAGCGAATACTTTTGTAGTACAAAACTACAAAACACTGTTTTATCATATTATTACTCGATAGACAAAAACGAAAAATGCATATTTTTCAATTTTAATTCATTAGGATCACTAGTTTTGGGTAATATTAGCAAATAATTTAAGCAGTCTAGTTAGGTCAGTTAAAACGGTTGGGTTCATTTGGCTAAGGGAGAACGTAGAGCAGTTTTTTTTTTTTATTGTATGACAATTTATAGTCCACCACATGAAAAGTGGACCGTGATGAAATTAGCCGCAGTTTGGAGTCATCGGTTTCAGACAATAGATGTTACACAAGTGATACGTTGATACGTTCAGAGCGTTGCTGCAATAACCGGTTTAGTTTGAGAACCCGTGGCTAACGGGCTGGGTATGCCGCGATTTTAATTCTTGTGCGTGGGTCGCGCTGCTACCCGTACACGTGTTCGTCTTTATAGTTGGTAACCCTGCGGGACTGGAATCGTATTGTATTGTGTGATTCTTCAGTGGTTTTAGTTTTGTTAAATGTTCCTTGTTCCTCAGCTATCACCGGCCCATCATCGTATGGTATTTATGTGAACATTGTAAACGGAGTTTGCTATTGTGTTTTGTCAATTCAATTGTTGTGAAAAAGTTGGCGCTAATCATCGTGGTATTGTTTTGTATACACGAGTTTCACATTACTTTACAGGTATTTTTTTTTTTTTTTGTATTTTTGATATTAAAAGGGCCGTTGTTACAATGCCCCGTTAGCACTTGCTGGTAATAAAATGTGTTACAATTACAATACAGTTAGCAATTACCAACATTTTATTTGATAGTGTAACACGGTTTTTATATAAACCCTTTTCCAACTAGTATTAGCGATAGTTATGTAGGTACTTAAATATTTTAATGTTGTGATAGCGCTAGGTCAACTAAAAACTATTGAAATTGTAATTTTTGTTGTTTCCAACAATATAATGACAGCGTGAGATATAGAATATTTGATATTTTTATTGTTATCCACGTATACTTTAAATTAATCGTTATCGTTATTAGGGGCGTTGAATTAACATTATATTTTTCAGATTTGTACAATGATTTGTGTAAAAATAGTGCATCACTGAGTACCTACTCAATGTCTTTATTCATAATATGTTCCTCGTATATATTTAAGGCAGGATTGAAAGGTTTTCGATAACTACTGAATTCATAACAACCGATACACCGTACTTCTGTATGACAACGAATCTATAAGTATTAGTCCGTTTTCTAAACATTGATTCAGAAAATCTTACATCTCAGTTTTATCTGTCATTTGTATAATTACTTATACATACTACATTGTTCATTTGGATGACAAGAAGATATATATATATATTATTTGTAACATTATTATTATTATTATTATTAATTTTATACAGTGCGATTAGACGTTTATGTCTATTTCTAATTTGATATGCCTTCTACATACATTGTTTGTGAAGGCATTTCATATTAATATAATTTAACTGATTAATAATAAGATAAACTTATTTTTTTGATAATTCCAGCGGGGTGAGGAAAAGATCAGGACTGTCTATGGTAAAGTTCCAGAAATAGTGATCGAAGTTGGACTGCAAATAATTTAATAGAAGCACTCCTCATTTTCATCAATAATTTAATTTCTACGTTTAACCATAAGTTGAAGTTTGAAGGAATTGAGAAGTTATTAACTTCTCAATTTACATTGACATAATATGATGTTTGGTGATTTACTATCTTGTGTCAAAATTTTGAAAAATGAGAAAAACCTATAGAGCACATACCTATTTTCTCATATAAATATGCTAATTACAAAAAAGTGTAAAATCACAACATTACATTAAATGGTATTAACTAAAATTATGTGTGGATTTTATTAAATAATAATAATTATAAAATATATTAAAACTTTTTGTACATTTGGGCTACTTACATATTAAAATTGTTGATTATATTTGCAAAATTGTACTATATTTTGGTTGATGCTAAACAATTTTCTCGAGGTAACTAATATTAAAATAAATATTATGTGAAAGTGCACATCAAATATTGTGTTGAGGATTAAGGCAATTTCTGAATTCTGATTTAATGACAGATTATGCAGAAACCCAGCTTCAAATTGGTTTGTTGTTAATTTGGTAGTAAATAATTTTCAAATTCTTTTGACAAAATAAATTTATTTTGAACTGTGTCCAAAGTTAAATAGGATATTTAATAGAAACTTTAAAAAGATTTATTAACTAAAGGATTTACTGATTTCTACTTTTTGTTGTTCAAAATGTAATTTTTGCAAGTATTCTTGAAGAAGGAATCTTAAGTCATTTAATGTAATTCTTATTAAATCTTTTAAAATTCACTTTAACAAATCATTCATACTATCTGATTTAGATAGTATGAAATTCCAGAAAGTTGTTTTTCTCCTTATTGATATAAAATTCAATAATGCATATTGAACATGTTTTTTTTTTTTTTTAAATTTGAATAGTTGTCTCTAGATCTAGAATTAGATTAGATCCATTCCCTCAAATCTTATTTCTTGAGCAAATATGCTTTGACATGGACCTTGTTTTCGTATTTTTGTCTTGAGTCAGTCTAACCATATCTTCTTGGTATCAAGTTTTGATCTTCACATACAGCTTCTGAGACTAAAAGTTGAAAGTCTACAAGGTAATTTGTAAGAATGTACTTTTGGATACACAGTCATTAATTTACAACAAAAAATTCCAATAAATGTATAAATATTTTAAAAATACAAATTTTTTAACGTTTTCAACATTTTAAAAATGATGGTGATAAAAATTTCTTTGGAAATCATTAGTTTTGAAATTATAGCCGTTGAAGTGCAAGCAAGTGCAGCGAGCAAGTGACTCCTTTGGTCTCTAGGTGCACTGAAATTGCCAAAATGTATTTGTTTTTCTTATGTTACCTACCTGACATTGTTTTGCATAATAATTGAGAGGATTTTTTTCATTTAAAACAGTGAACAAAATGCATTTGACATGTTTGATTTTCTAAGAAATTTGAAGAAATTTTGGACTTTTTCATATTAAAGTAATCAATACATCTAAACTATATATTTTATAGTAGCATAGGATTGAATCCAACAAGTATATTTTGCTTATAAACCAGTATGAGTTTAATTATTATCAATTGTTTTAGAACATGGTACCATTTTGTAAGATGTTTCATTTCCAAAAAAAAACTTTTTCTCCTAACTGGTTTATTTACAACATAGTTACTGTTTTTTAGTCATACTATGAAATTACAGAAAATTATAGTATTTTATTTAAAAATATGCCTCTTCAAATTTTTTTTGATTCCTTTTCACTTGGCATTATTCTTGGAAATAAATACCTACCTTTTATAATTAATAATTTCTCAGTACCTATAGATGCAGTAATTTTAACAACCTTATGTCTACTTGAGTTCCACATGTGTTCTGTGGAGAACATATAAAAATCATAAATGAAACTAGAGTTTTCATTCAACATCACCACTTTATATCTCCATTTGTGGTGTTTTTGAGGTTGAAGATCTAGATTTTATAACTATTCATTTCATTTAATGTATTTTAATTTTGAAATATTATGCATATATGCAAATCATTGTCACTAGTGATTTCTAATATAAATCGTTTTATATAGCATTTATTTTTTTTGTTAAATATATAATATATGTGTTATTTTCATATTTCTGCATTTGTGTAAAATTATATTTTGTTTTAAATTTCAGAATGGAACATGTACTTCTCCCCTATAGAGGTACTGAATTTATTTCCAGTACTACAACTCATAATCCTGAAGAACAATTCTTTGTGGAAAAAATTCTTAAAAAAAATGTAATAGGCAACTATGTCTATTATTTTATAAAATGGAAAAACTATGATGATGATGAAAACACTTGGGAGTTGGGAAAAAATCTCCATTGTATGGAAATAATAAATGAATATGAAGAAAATTTAAAATCCCAGGAACAACCAAAAAGAGTTGATAACGTTGATATTGATAATAATATTGCCGATGAAGAAGATGATGTCAATGAGGCAGATGATATCAACGAAGAACCAGATGATGTCAATGAGGCAGATGATATCAACGAAGAACCAGATGATGTCAATGAGGCAGATGATGCCAACGAAGAACCAGATGATGTCAATGAGGCAGATGATATCAACGAAGAAGCAGATGATATCAACGAAGAAGCAGATGATATCAACGAAGAAGCAGATGATAACAACGAAGAATCAGATGATTTCAGTGAAGATTCAGATGATATCGACGAAGAAGCAGATGATGATGATGAATATGAAGATGTCGAAGAAGAAGAGGAAGAGGAAGTAGAGGAAATAAAAAGTGATGAAGATGATGTACTAATAGAATACAATGGGTATTGTAAGCATGATATGATAGAAATTGTTGGTACAACTTTCATAGATGATGAGTTGACATTTTTGATAAAATTAAGAAATGATACGATTATACTCTTTCCTGCTAATGTAGCCAATAAACTGTGTCCCCAAATGGTCATAAGGTTTTATGAACCAAACTTTATCTATAATCACCCAAAATTCAGAAACAGACACAGATGAATATACTGATGATAATTAACTTTTGTGAACCAATTGTAACTATTTTATTTTACATCATGAAACAACAAATTAAGTTAACTAAATGTAAATTATAATTGTTCAATTCAAAAGTGTTTACATTGTTAATAAAAATTATGGTATTATTTATTACTATTATTAGTATTTATTAATGCTTAAGTTATGATTTTCAATAATTTTAGAACCGGATACTCACATTAATAAAACGAAAAAACACGAAAATATCAAATATCTAAAAATAGGTAGAATGTTTTGAAAATTTTACCAAGTCCAATATAAGTATTTTGTAATAACTACAGGTCTCTACAATAATTTGTAACCAAATGAAAAAAAAAAAAATTATAAAAAATATAATCTTAACAATATTAAATAATGAAATAATTATGAAAACTACTTTAAATACTAAAAGTCTAACATCTCTATCAGTGGCTATATATTTAAATGAACAAAATCAATCTTTTGTCATTTTCATTGGGGTAATATTTCTGGTAGAAAATATTATGTATACAAATTTAAAATAATGAAATCAATAACAGCGTGGTTATAATATTTCCCGTTTTACCTACAATTTTCTTTGTGGTTTTCCTAATTATTTTGAAAATCTCTTAGAAATCAAAAAATAACCTCTCTGTTGTACCGACTAGATAAAATATCTTTGCAGTAAAAATGCTTACTCTAAAAGTAATAATAATAATAAAACACATCATAGTAAAGTCAATATATCCTTCGCTACACTCCTAATTCTAAAAGACTATTACAACATAACATCACCCAGACAAGAAATGGGGTCATAGTTTCAACTTCCCTTTCTGAAATGTCAGACTATGATAATTTTTTTTTAAGTGAATAGAATATACTATTTGATACTGATATTTCTAGTAGAAAAATTGTTTACAGGTACAAAAAAAAATTATGTAACATTACTACATCATAGTCAAATCAATAAAACCTTTGCTATGCGAGGAGCTCTTGCTTTGACAGGGTAGCAGTTAGGTATTGAAGTGTTAAATATTATTGAAAGTATATGAACTGTAAACTAATACCAATTAATTGATTAACTTATCTTTATTATCTCCATCAAAATTAAATTTATCTACAAGTGGTCTACCAACTGATTCTTTAATACAATTAATTCAAAATAAAGTAAATTAGTTTATATATCTACTATTTGACAATAAATTATTACAAATGAAAAACGAACCAAACATTTCTGATCAAAATTCTATTAAATTTGTTTTTTGAAATTTAAATAGAAATTCTTCCATTCTTAATTGTGTATTCAAATAATTGTCATCTAATTGTGATAAACATTGTTCAAGTACCTACCTATTATTGTGTTCTGCATTTGTGTCATTAATAACTTTAATTGAAGACATTAAATTTACAAACCTAATTATTAGAATAAATGTTGAAATGAAAATAAAGTGGCAAAATATGTTATATCACTTGATATAAATATAGAATATCTGATTATAATTTAGAAACCTATTAAAAAAAAAAAAAAAAAACCAAAGAAAAATTGATGTGACATAATATATAATATGTGATACTTTTAGATAGCATAAATGATAAAATGTGTATTATTCAATGAATATTATATCTGAAGATACTATATTAAACCACAATAAAATATTTATCTAGATTTATATTAACAGATATATCAAACACTAGTAACTAGTTACATAAAGTTAGTTAAGTTATTATTAGTAACTACACTGCTGTAAGTTAAATTTTAGATTTTACTATCATGTGTATTTTTTTTTTTTTTTTATTGTTTGATTATCATTAACTTTAGAGTTTAACTGTCTCTTTGGTTAGTTTTTTATTTTCTTTATACGTATTATTCTTAATTATAGGCATAATCCTAGAAAAAATGCCAGGAAAACGTTTACAACTGTTACATTTACATAATAACAATTTCTGTTTATATTCTATTTTGTTAATTTAATAAAACTTAATCACAGAGGATAGACATTTCAGTGAATACTAATATATGCATTATGTATAGTCTCATACATACAACTCTTTTCAAACATAATACAATTTTCAAAACATTCTGATCATTTTTAGATATTAAAAGCTATTTAAAATGTTCGAGATTTTATTTGGTTCTTGTGACTCAAATTATTTCGGCCCAGCAAAATTGTTCGAACATTTATCACAAGGTTTATCATAAGTTGCAATTATTGGAACTGTTGGAAAAAACCAGTTCAATATAATGAAAGTAATTTTTTTTTATAGGTCAAATTTTAATAAATGTGCATTTAGATAAAAATGCTAACGATGTATATACTGTTCCATTAGTAGTAGCCCTGTTGTCCCTTTCCCCTTGTAGTTTAGGTACAACGTGCTCCGACGTCCCCTACTCCCATTTTTAGTATTTAATTTATTATTATTATTCCTTATTTAAGTTGTTTCATATAAAATCTTTGAAAACTATCTGTTTGAGTGTATGATTCTTATTGGCTGTGGAGCTGGGAAAACGGTCTTGGTTTTTAGAATACCAATGATACCAACAAATTGACCATTCCGGTTTAAACAGCTCCAATTTCCCGTAAAACTATGTTTTTCAATGACAATCAATATGGCACAAGGTCAAACATTAAATGTTGCAGGTTTAGACTTAACCGTCCAATGTTATTCCCATGATCAATTGTGCGTGGCTTTATCACGTGTCACACGCAAAAAAAATGTATTCGTGCTGGCCCCAAAAGGTGAAACATTTAACGTGGTGTATCCAGAAATATTTAATGCTTAAGGCAAATAGTAAAATTTTAAATTTTAAAATATATGCCATAAGAGATTACTTTTAGCCCACCCACTTTCCACCTATTTATTTTTATTCATTACTGACACGGTCAAAACCAAAAAGGAATATAGGTAAAAATAAATAAATACAAATTAGCATGGGCAAGGCTGGCCAGTACAGCTAGTAAATGCATATAATAAATATGTATATAATAATATATAGTATAATAAATGATGTGTACAAAAAATAAATACGCCGCTTTACAGTTATTATAAATATTGATAATTATTGGAAATATTATTGGAAGGAAACCAATCCAAATGTTTATTATTACTACGGTAAGTGGGGTATCTAGGTGGTGGATCGAACACACAGCCGCTATCGCTGGCGTTGGAGTGGTGTGCGGACGAGGGAACGCAACTCCGCACTACACGTGGCCGGGGGACGAGTGACGACGGCGTCTTTAAACGCTGACAAATATTTCAATAGGAACACGTTAAATCGTATTCGTGCCGTTTTAGTGTGAGTGCGTTCATTTCAGAAAAACCGTTCGTTTCGTTCGTTGGTTTTATCCACACATTCCTAAGGAATATTATACATTTTTTTGTTCCATATTAATTATTTAATGAATTACATACATTTTTAAACTAAATAAACATGCGTTTTTCCTCTTGTTCCAATAATAACCATTTCGCAAATGCACGCATATGCACGTACGAACGTTTCAAGCATACGATTCCGGGCCCTTCTTATAATATCCTTTGCGTTTAATGTTTGTACTGGAACGGTGCGTAAAATTAAATGAACATCGAATGTTAAATAGATATAATTTAAAAATTTTTGAACTGGATAATCAGGAGAATCGGCATATTCACTTATAGTGCATACACCGAATTCCATTGGTATTGGCCATTAGATCTGTATCGTTTTCCCAAGTAAACCGTCATCCCCCCCCCATGCTTTTAAGCGGCACGTCGGACTCGTTCCCTCCGTGTTATCGTATTACATTCCAAGACAGCCCAGCATGCGACTGCGGCAACGATAGACAAACCATAAATCACATTATAAAGGAATGCCAGCTAAGGAAATTCAACCAGGGCATCGAAGGAATCCACGGGATAACACCGGAAGCAGTATAGTGGATAAGGGAACTGGACATACACCCGTAAACTGTTACGCATTGTTATGTTATATTGTTATATTATATTATATATTTATAAAACCTTAACCTTTTCAATCTAAATTTAATCAAACTATGTTTTATGTTTATATTTTATTTTTACTGTTTAATTTTGCGGTAAATGATTTGTTAAGCCATACGAATAAATAAATAATCGTATTGCATTGTATCCGAGTCGAAGTTCGTTTTTCTCTGGAATTTCGGCCGGCCCATACAGATGTATCGTATAACAATATTACCTCATTACTTTTTGAAGGTCTTGGTTTGCATTTTGCAATTAACTCTATCGCCGAAGCCGCCAGACAACGGTGAGCCGGCTGCCGGGCCTATAAAATGGTGAACCGCACGCTCGGCCCCGACAGTCTGTGATTTTTATGCTCGGTGCGGTCGCACTCCACAATTATCTATAACTATCTTCTCACGCGTGATTCATCCGAGAACACGGTACATTTAACTTTTTTATACGTTTGGAAATTTCTTATTTTCGCTGTAATGTGTCTATATTCTGTTTCTACTTTTCTTGATTCTAGATTCTATACACCAAAAACAATATTTAAAGATTTCGATAAATTGGCATTTTATTTTTTAGGATAAAACCGATTACAAAGTTGACATACAAACACTTCAACAAACGCGTGCACCGTATTCATGATGGCATCATCTGGAGCAGTATTTGTTTTTCTTACTACCGTGGCCTGTGTTATTCTTGTTATTCCGGTCAAAAGTAAGTTGGTTTTTTTATTTATTTCGAATATTCGACGATTTTGAAACAGTTATTATTAATATTATCGTCAGTTATTAAAGCAGATTAATCTCTTGGTAAAAAAGTGCCCGAAAAGATCAAATATTTTTTACGACCGCTAGGTATTTACCAATTATTGCGAAATAAAATTTAGTTTTAGTACACGATTAATAACAGCTGCTATAAAAACGGTAATGATTTCAAAGGGAAGTGTCAACAAAATTATTATTATTATTTTTTTTTAACACGGCAATATAATAATATTTCTACTACTGCTACTAGGGTGTATAGGAGATGATATTAATTGTTAATTATAAATCGATTGTTTAGATTCTGTGAGCATATAATTTATACATTATATAAATGTACCGCAGTCAAAAATCAATTAAAAAACGCCATCCGGCGGTTAAATTACCGGTGGAATAATATATTGTGCATTTTTTTTGTCTACCGGTTTTCTCGTTTTTCTCGGAGGGGAAATATGGAGGGGAAATTTCGAATGCAATGATTAGTTTTTAAATTCGTTGTATCCGTGAAATATTATCAATAACTCATCAATAATATAAGACATTATGGTAAACGGTATAATATCGCTTATTATTTTGTCGAACTCGGAATCTGTGTGTATTATAATATTATAATATAGTTTATAAAGTTGGATTTATTATACGAATTTTGATTATCGTCGCTTTTTTATTAGATATTTTTTCTTACACGCGCATTCCTCCGAATTCCCGCCGCATTTTTTAAGANTTTAAGGACTCTAGTTGCCCTGTTTTTGAATGCATTAAGAATTGCAAAAGTACAACTGACAATTATATTGATGTTGTACAGTTAAGTACTACTCTAAGTATTTCTATTTATAAGACAGAAAAATGTGGTTGGGGTGTCAAGGCTTCCCGATTCATCAGACAAGGAGAGTTTATTGCAATCTACACAGGGAAATTAATTACAGTAGAAGAATCTAAAACTAGATTAAAAGAAGATGCTTCTCTTTCAGAATACATGTGGAACTTAGACTTTGATAAACGTAATTATGATTATATTATTGATGGGTCAAAGTATGCCAACTTCACACATTTTATTAATCATTCATGCAAACCTAATTTACATTTTTGTACAGTATGGATAAATTATTTGGATAAATTTATACCACAATTGGCTCTATTTGCAAGCAGATGTATTTTTATTGGTAAACAGCTAACTGTAAATTATTTTTTGGAGAGCAATGAAAATAAAATTATGAAAAAAACTGGCATTAGATGTCAATGTAATAAGAAGAGTTGTAAAGGCTACTATTTTTAATAGTTCAATTATTTTCATCATTTAATACCTATTCATATTATAGATTCTGAGCAGAGGGAGGATTATATTGGTTTTATAATGATGTTTATTTATTTATTTATTTTTTAGTTTTTGTGAACACTACTAGAAAGCTTACTCCGGTTATCAAGTATAGCACTTTTTCTGAAAATAAATGTTTTTGGGGTGGTAGTTTAGAAAGATCACTTTTTGAAATTCTCATTAATATTCAAAATAATGAGGAAAACCTGGTTCTTTAGGAAAATGAGGTTGTCATTGGCAACTAGTTTTATTTATTTTTTGTAAATCTTTTTTAAACAATCATATTGCTGTCATGGAACAGCACATAGTTGTAATCATTTTATCATAATATAACATATTTTTGACAAAGCAACACTTTCAATTGAACTCTGCTCAGAATCCTTTTTCATTAGCAATAGTTTATCATTGCTCACAAATATACATTAAATTCCCATCAGTATCCTACCTTCCCAACTTCCCACTTACAACAGTGGCTGCACCCACATGCAAAATATGTCAAAAATTTTTTTTTTTTAGAATATTAATACAAATAATCATTTTTAAAAATTTTGATTTTTCTTTCTATTTGTATTCATGATGGTGTATTAATAGACAATATGAGGAATTTTAAATAACATATATATTTTTTTGAATAGTTTACATATAATATAGTATAGTATAGTATAGTATAGTTATTAGTATTCTAGTTTTTTTATATAGTATTTGAGTGAAAATGTATTTTCAGAAAAATATTATTTTTAAAGAATAATACAATTTATTAATACAGCTTTTATTAAATTAAAAAATGCTGAAACTATAATTTTGAGAAATTATTATTAATTATCGAAACTTTTACCAACAAACTAAAAGTCTTAAAATTATTTCAGGCATGATAAGCAACATTATTTATTTATTTTTCCTGTTTTTAACAATTTCAAACATCAAATGAATCAGTGTTTGGTTTATGGGTTATTTGATAATAAAATAATTTAACAATAATAATTAATAGCTAGCCAAATTAAATAAGAATATTAAATCAGTGCTCTGATATCTATATTATAACTGGACTGAATAGCAAACTATGAATACATGGCTGTCACTTGATAATAGTCAATTTTCCTAAATAATAAATACTAGTAGTGAAAAGTAGCATTTCTATATTATATTTTATTAATAAGTATTTTCGGTAATTTATGACGTATTTCTCAAAAATATTATTTTTTTAACTATTATATATTTAGATTTAAAGGTTTGTAATATATCAATTTATATAGAGAGGCCACATTTTTACTATAAAAGACTACTGGTTTTATTACGTAGTTAAAGTTAATTTATATTTGATAATTAATATTTAATGTCTTAGTAATAATATATGTGACAACTCTGCTATTTATTCAAAAAAAGATTAATTTTGTATAAAACATATTTCAATATGTCTAAGCTTTAATATAGCATTTCTCATGTTCAGTTTGATACTTACATTATATTTCATATTAGTGTATTGTTATTTTAAAAATGATATATTACATTGTATATTTAATTTATATGTTAAGATAATAAATTACCTACATTATAGTACATACTTTTTTTTTTTCAAACTGCCAAAAAACTTATTACAACAATCCCTCCCTCATCAACTCCCTCCCATCATTTACCTAGTCACCACTACTGTCTGCGGGTTTGTTATAATTTAATAATCGAATAAATAGGTACAAAGCTATAATCAAATAATATCATAGCACAAATCATAGTACATTAAAAACTCTATTTACGTCCTTGTTGAGATCTAAGCTTAAATACAATTCAGTAGTTTGGTCTCATTACCAAAATACGCAAATTCAATGTATTGAAAATTGTACATCTTTTAGATATATTTTAAAAATAGTAATATTTTCTATATATTATTTATTATAAGCTTTGTGATAGGTTAGTTGTTCTTCAGTACCGCATTATGTATTAATATCCAACTTCAGTCTTTTAATTTTAAATCAATTGTACGATTGCCATACAGCAATCATAAATCAAGATCATTTACAGTACCTTTATCATTTTTATAAATTATTATAACTTTCATGATTATAAGAACATAAACCCAGATAAATTATATTTTTAAGTCTTAATTAAAAAAATTGACATCAAAAAAGTCTAAATACAGGAAACTATAATTAGTATCAGATAAATTGGATGCTTTAGGTGCTGAACAATTTAAAATAATACCTACAAAAATGTGTATCATTTGAAACAAGCATTCAAGATACGTCTGTATTATTTGTTTGATCAAAATTGTGTTGTATAATTAAAAATATAGATAATTCAAGATTTATAAATTATTTCTAATTTTTGTTCAAGATTTCGACATTATCTAACGTTCAATGTTGTATAAATCCAAAGTTAAAGTTGTACAATTCAAAATTTTTGTTTATTAAAAATTAATCAGATCTCCCGGAATAATGATAAGAAATTTACAAGTTGATAACTCGTAGTCTGTGGAGTTTCGGCTAAAATACGGTCGGTTTAGTTGGTTAGGTTTTGTGATTTTACTTTCGGTTTACACTTGAACTACTCATTTCAAAATATTTTCTGTCTCGAATACTTAGATATTTTTACTTTTCAGATGAAGTCACTTTTGACTTAAATACGCTCGGTTGAAATAATTTCGGCTAAAACACGTTTTGTCTGTTTTATTGTGGACTTTTTTATAGCCTCCCACTTGTAATGTCAACACGTTAACACGTCACACACATATTTATAACAATATTCTATATTATTGTATCTTATTATTATTAAATCTACATTGTATTTATATGATACTGAATAATGTAGTATTT
The DNA here is from genome assembly GCA_902439185.1 of Cinara cedri. NCBI lineage: Eukaryota > Metazoa > Arthropoda > Insecta > Hemiptera > Aphididae > Cinara > Cinara cedri. The sequence goes on along the minus strand of CABPRJ010002430.1, from coordinate 24,789 downwards.
TTTGTTAATTATTTAAACTAAAAAAGTAATTTATTCACAGCCAAGTGTATAACAATGTATACCACAGGCCACTTTTTTGTAGTGTCGTCAGTATGTAACACGAATTCATGGACCTTCGTTATGCAGCTATATCTCTCATGGTAAACTTAAGTTTATTATATCATCATACCTTTGACAGTTCTCGGACAACTGCAACGCGTTCATGTGTCGTTTTATATTTACAGACAAGATGATTTTTATTATTGTTATTTTTTATACAGTCAACTTATTCACTGGAATCTGGAGTTCACACGCAGTTTGGTACGTTATATAAAATTATTTTTATCTATAAGGATACAGTTTTTAATTTTTAATTTTTTGAAGTCATCTTCAACCAACCATTATTATATATAATAGGTATATGAATAAATAGATTATAAAAAGTAAAAATTAAAAATAGGTATAAATAGATACCTACCTGTTAATTTATGGAGAAAATGGACCATCAAATAAACACTAAGTACACACCATACTGCATAATACAGTGCTATGTTTTATATAATATTGCACAGATCATAAATTATATAATGGCAGATATGATAAACTTAACTGTGGGTTTTTCTACAGTTAACTGATGTTAGCCACAAGAAATATAGGTTTAATATTAAGTCAGAAATTTAAAATTCTTAGGATTATTATAACATATTTCCTTGAACATTTTGTTTATCTCACCAAATGTTATCATTTTTTGAAGTTTGCAGTAAATTTTCATCAATGGGCTCTGCACAGACCTCATCCCAGAGTTGTTAAAAAGAGACAACACTCAACAGGCGCACTTTCCATCACCAGTAAAGAGGCCACATATCCAAAGAACCTATTATAAAATTACTTTCAGTAAGTTAGTTATAAATATAATATATTTTCATTCAGTAGTTCTAAGTTTTTTGTTGATCTTTGTAAAAATATAGTATAATTAGTACCTATACTATATAGTTTTTGAAACATTTTAAAAGTGTAAATAGTAAATTCAATAATTTTTAACACAATATAATATGATATAAACTTTTAAATTGTAGGATTTAATAATATTTATTAAAACGATAACATAATTATCAACATTAGCTCAATATCATCTATATATGTAGCTTATAGAAATAATTTCAATTTAAATACTACTAAAAAAATGCATACATGTATTAAAGAAAAAATAATACACAACTCACTAAATAATGTTGTAAACTATTGTAGTATGAAATATTAAAATAATATGTTTAAGAATTCGCTAAAATTCTGAACAATAATGCAAATAATGTAAAAATCGCTTTTAAGATTAATAATAATTTAATTAAACGTATAAACAATAGAACTATAAACATCACAACAAATCTCTGTAAACAGTTTTTATATAGGTAAGACAAATAGAAATTTTAAAATAAGATGTAAAGAACACATTTCTGAAAAAAAATTTAAAAAGACAGCCCCTAATTTCAATTTTGCTAACGTGTTTTAGAAAATAACCATAATATAAGTTTTTATATTAATACCGACTTAATAACATTAAATACCCAAAATAACATTTTCATTAATTCAGTTTTAGAAGAATTACACATACACAATGAAATAAAGAAAACTTATTTTAATCATATTTTAAATGTTCAAACCGATTTTAAAAATAATATCTCATATCAATACATTTTAGATAATAAATAATAATCAAGTAATTTATATTTCTTAACATATCTATGTCTAATTTTAAATGATCTCTCCTAAAAAAAAAAAAAAAAAATATTTTTATATTCTATGTAAAACAACAAATTTGTATATTTTTTTCTCTATGTATTCTTTAAATTTTTTATGTTCAGTCGCATTTTACATTTTGACTATTATATGCCTGATAATAAATTTTTAATTCGAAACCGGTTGTATAATATACACTTATTATAATACTCCACGCAATGCATTTATTCATTTATTTATTTTTTATTTATATATTTATATACTATATTTAATAATATTAGTAAATTCACAATATTATTTAAAAATCCCCCATTAAAAAATATATACAAACCATAACAGTTTGTCTACATATTTTTGATTATTTAGATGATGATATTGTTGGAAACACTCAATCGATATTTTTTAAAGTTTCAAACAAGATGCAATTCTAATGCTCTATATTCACTGGTTAAATGAAGAATGTATGCGAGTTATTAAAAATGTATTCCTTAATAATTTTATAATTTAATTATAGGTCATGCAAATGTTAAATATCTTAACCTTGGATCAGACTAAAATATGATGGATTTACACTATCAAATTAACAACAGTATCATTTTGTGGACAATCAAACATTGAAATTATGGTAAGTAATAAAATTAACTTTGAAAAATTTATAATAGGGTAATGCCAATCTGTAACTCTTATTAATAATTACATTTATTTTTTATATATATACAAACGACCAACTGATCACTCCAGGTGCCAGACATTTCGTCTATGATAAAGCAGATGATACAGCGATAACAGTTCAAGATAGCAACTTTAAAGGAGTAGAATCTAAATTGGAGTCCTCACTTAAAACATACTATAAAAGCATTAAGCTGAAGCCTAACTCAATAAAGACTCAAGTTTGTGCGTTCCGTCTGAAAAACAGGCTAGCATCTAGAAAATTGGACATTACCTGGGAAGGAGTTAAGTTAGAATACACACCCTACCCTAAATACCTAAGTGCGTTAACCTTGATAGATCACTCAATTTTAAAGAACACTGTGTTGCCTTAATACGGAAAATATGAGCTGGAAACACTATTGTGAAAATTGGTTAGTTCAAAGTGGGGCTCATCCTGTCACAGTTAGAATCTCTGCACTAGCTCTATGTTTTTCGGTGGCTGATTATGTAGGGCAGATCAACTCAAACTAAATAAATTGATTCTGGGTTAAATAAACCGGTATGCATTATAACAGGATGCTTAAAACCAACACCAGTAGACAAACTATATCCTCTAGCAGGAATAGCATAAACACATATACGTAGACAAATTGCTAGTGACATAGAATAAACGAAACAGATTACGGATGTAAGACACCCGATGTATAACCCACAAATAGAATGTTTCCAACTAAAATCAAAAAAGAGCTTTCTAAAATGTATGAAGATATTAGAAGAAAACCCACAGACAACAAGATTGAAATTATGGGAGGTAGAAAGCAGGCAAATAGAAGTTACCCCCAGGATATGACAATAAATGGACGATATGGAGGACACTAAACCGTTTACCTACAGGAGTTGGACAGTCGAAGGGGAATGTAAAAAAAATGGGGAATCAGCGATGAGAAGGAAGACACGAGCTGTGTATGCGGAGAGGCCCAGACAATGTCGCACCTACTAAATTGCAACGAATGCCCAGTAAAATGTGACGTGACAGACTTACAAGCTGCAAATAACAAGGCTATAAAGCTGGCAGAATTTTGGAGCGTCGAAATTTAAAAATACAATTTCATATTTTACCTTTAGAATCATCCACTGTTACTATTATTATTATTATCATTATCTTCTTAGTAAATTAATTCATATTTTATCTTATTTTATTTTATATATCTGTTTTAGTAATCTACCTGTTGACTTTTTTGATTTGATGTTATTATTTTATTTATATGTTAGTCAATTTTTAATTTACTGTTAATTACCAGTAAAATGACTGGTCACCCCACTTAAAAAAAAAAAAAAATTAAATTAAGCAATTTATAATTTGGTATTTCCGACTCTTTTGTAATAAAATAATAAAATAATATAGCTATTATACGATTACAGTAAATAATATAATCAAGTACACCTTGATTTTTGCATAACCGTTGGTATATAGAATGATTTTTTTATCATGTACCATCAATCATTTAGAAGATTTTAAGAGAATTTGATTTCTGTTTTTTTTTTTTTTTAAGTTAGTACAGAATCGGTTAAGCTTTATTTTAATACCATTTTGAATTTTATCCCTACTCCATATGATTTAAATAAGTATTTACTTTTGTTTTACAAATAGGAACCCCACTTTTTGAACATAGATTAGAATAGAGAATAATTTTGTAGACATTTTTATGTGCCTAACACACCAGATCATTGGGATAGATAAACAATACTAATGTTTCATGTATCGTTTATAGATCGAAGGATTAGAGAAGAGTTAATAATTTATTATTTAAAAATATATATGCGATCTATTACCCTTAACTATTTCTTGGGTCTAATCTTTAAATGGTAACTTATAACTGAAACAATAAATTTATTGTCAAAAACAGGTAGGTACTAATCAAAAGGAACTAAAGGGAAAACTGAGCTGACCTCACTGTGTACTTTAACCATGATTAAAGATTAAAGCACCTTTAAAGGTTTTATTACAGATATTTTTGAGCAAATTTGCAAAGGGCAAAAGTTTTAAATGTTTGAAACATTTGTACAATTGAAATTCAGCTGTCACGTTTTGACTGTTCTACTTCTAACCATATGCGACCTGATGATAAAAATGTCTTACTAAATACTAATCCTATGTTTAGTGTTCACTTTTTTGTTTAAAATTATCTACCTTTTGCGTCATAATTTCATCGGTCTAATAACTTAGAAAATAATACAATATCAAGATTTACAAATTCATTATTATAGAAATTAGGTACTACATAATCATTATTGCTAGTCAAGAAAAACGTCCTCTGTCTTTGATGCTATGCGCATTGGATACAAATATATTTTTCTGAATCACGATTATGAGTTTACAAAAATCCAGTCTAATAGTATAGGGTCTATGATTGTCTATTATGTTTTGAAATAACTATTCATTTGCAATATTCGTACTTCCGTCAATTTATTTGATATAAATTTATAAATATTAACTAAATTAAAAATTCACTGGGATGTACGTATAAAACATCCAAGACTCTAATATGACTTGTGTGTTGAATAAAGTAATTTATATTTTTCTGTTATTCAGGAGTAATTAAAAACATTGGAGATATATTGGAAATTGTGAATACAGTACTAACTACTTAATTCAATACACAAGTTATATTAATTTATATTAAATTCGTTTTAAATTATTCTTGAATAACAGAACTACAGGGCTTAAATAACAAAACGTAAATATTAAAGAATTTACTATTTGTTAATGAATAATGATACTAATGATTATTAATCGATCATTCTTGGTATTTTAAACATTTTCACTTTCCCGCCATTTATCAAAAGATTCAAGGTTAAGATATTGAAAACATTTCGATACGCGCACTCTTCATGGTACGAGTAGTTACGATCGATTCGATTATTTTGTTCCATGAAAAAATTTGGCTTGGTTTGAAACACGTGGTTTGGAAGCAACAGTGCTACACCCCCTTCCACCAAATTGAATTGTTATTATGTTATTAATTCACCCTGGATCCCTGTGACGCCAAACCTCATGTAAGACCGTGCACTGACGCTTAATAATTTGTATTTGTTTTGTTCACATTTTTGTTGCGTGTTTTGTGTTTTAGTAAAAAAAAGTAGATGATTATATCTAATTCGTTTATATTATATCTTTTCGTGCATAATATTACATAAAGTTTTAACATTGCGAGTTTGTGCTACCTACCGTTGTTCTTTTTTTCTTCAACTCGTTGCACCTACATATTTTATAGGTATAACCTGTAAATATAAAAATCTCAAGCCCAGACTTAAAAGATTCAAGGTATTTATGCCATTTAATGATATTAAATTTTTAGTTTTCGATAATACTATTTTTTGAGCTGTTTTTTGGTTATGTATTTGAATATATCAGATTAGTCACCAAAATCTACTATCATTGAGTACCTCATATTATTGGAAGTAATTTTATGATTAAACATGGATAACAAAGAATGAGTGAAATAGATTTGCGAGTGCTTAGGTGAGGAAATGGAGTTAGTAGAGAAGACAGCATAAAGAGCGAGTACAGAAGAGGTAGCTTTAACAGTGATCTAAATGAGAAAAAATAGACCTACAAATATAATACGGTACATTACAACTTTATTTATTAATTATTTACTTTAATGTTATACTGACAATAGATTAGGTGTAACTAAATGCTGATTTATAAAATAAAATTATAATATATATACGTGATAGATTAATACAAGATATTTATTATTTTTTAATAAGTGGATAATAACTAAATCTACTTTATATTAATTATGATTAATTTTTAAAGATGACATAGTATTTAAAGTTTAAAATCTGCTTTCTTTTATTTTACCAACTTTTGTTCAACTTATTAAATCAAGTTCTCAGTGTAATTATAATTTAAATGTGTTGCCGTATGTTAAGTATGAAATCAGCGAATGTGATAATTCACTTATTCGTTGATAAATAACCATAAATATATAACCTTCTAAACATTGTAGATCAAGGTGGAAAAGATAAAAATGTAATTCTTATGATGTATAAAATGGAATGAACATAAATACCTACATCAGGTAACTATGTAGGTTATTCTGTACTGACAACAGTATTAAACAATATACAATTGGTTACTGTTTCAATTTGTCAAGCTCACTGTTAAAAAAGAAACAAGTTTAATACAGCAGCTGTCTATCATAGGTATATAATTAATAAAATAATACGTTAAGTGTATTTAAGTACAAATATGATGTACAATTTATAAAATTAATAATATTATTTTTTTAATGTGTTGAACAAAACTATAACATCAAAAATTAAGCAGTAAGCACAAGTTTCTAATTTCAAATTCACAAAGAATTTCCCAAGCTGGTTCACATCAGGGGGTACATTTTTGAATTTTATATTAGTGTACCAATCATATTAGTATACTAAAATATAACGCTTTAGTTCAACTATTAGTGCAAGGTCAATAAACTGCATTTTTGAATAATTATAGACTAAAACTTTTTTATTAGTGTACTAAAATTCTAGACCATACAATTGTTAAATATTTTTAATTTATTTATTAAATTATAAAAATATGGAACATTTGTTAAAGTTGAATTATTTTCAAGTTGTAAATAATTTAAAAATTGTTTATTAAGCAACAATACCAACATTAGAATTAATAATGATATAAAATAAAATAGGATGTCAAGGGGACAACCCCCTCCTGGCACCCTTTACAATTAAAACATCCATGTGCTTATCAAAGGCCGGTGAGTGAGGAGAGATAAATAAAGATCTATTATAATATATTTAGGTAAATGACTTGTATAAGCCAAAGTTATATCGAGTATGTATTACATGATATAATTTAAAAATATTAAAAAGTTGTAATGTATTTCAAGTACTTATGGGGTGAAAGTCGGATGAACATTGTTTGGAAGTTATGAGGGAAAACTTTATGAAGTTCAGGTTTTCCCTTTCACGCATTTCTTAGTGAGAATTTATCGTATCACTTTTATAGATATTGTACATTAACCTTAAAAAATAGCATTAAATCAAAATATGGTCATTTTTATTTATTGTTATTATGATTTGTATTTGTTGATCATAATTTTAAAATAGATCCATTGTTCTAACACCGGTGTTTAAAGATTTTTCATTTTTAGTAGGTACCTTGGAAAAATAATATATAATAAAATATAAAATAATTAAATATTAATATTGTTAGAATAATGAGAACTTTTGTATGTTATGTTTTTTTAGATCAATAAAACAAGAGGATTTCCAGAGTTGAATAAATTATGTTTAGTTTGATAAAGTTATCATATTTCGCATGCAATGATGAAGAGAAAGAATGGTACAACACTGTACCAAATTGTATACAGAAAGTCGATTTGCATCTCTGTTGTGAATTTCTATTGAGTACACCCACAGAGAGAAAAAAAATAAATACACCAGATTTTACAGTTTGTGGTAGTGCTGCAGAACAGGGACACTTAGATTGTTTAATGTATGCCCACAACTTAGGATTGGAATGGGGCGCTCACACGTGCATGTTTGCAGCACAAAATGGTCATCTTAACACATTAAAATATGCTCACGAACAGGGTTGTCCGTGGGACGAGTTCACATGCAGATTTGCTGCTGCCCGTGGACATGTTAACACACTTAAGTATGCGCATGAACATGGATGTCCTTGGGACAAGGGAGTTTGTGATATGGCATCTGAATATGGTCATCTTAACACATTAAAATATGCTCATGAACAGGGTTGCCCATGGGATGAGTTCACATGCAAAATAGCTGCTGCACGTGGAGATATTGACATACTTAAGTATGCTCATGAAAATGGATGTCCTTGGAGCATCCGTACTTGTGAAGCGGCATCTGAATGTGGAAAAGTTGAAACTTTAAAATATGCCCATGAACAAGGTTGCCCTTGGAATGAAAACACTTGCAAATTTGCTGCTGCAAGTGGACATGTTAATACACTTAAGTATCTCCATGAAAATGGATGCCCATGGGACAGAGGTACTTGTGAAGTGGCTGCTAGGTCTGGGAATATTAACACACTGCGGTATGCTCATGAGAATGGATGTGAATGGACTACACATACAGTGGAAATGGCTTTAAAATCTGGGAATCTTGAGATTTTAAAGTATGTATTTGAAAATGGTTGCCCTAGGAATTTAAGTTCATTATCACTGCAGTACTTATGTGTTAGAAAACCTGCAATATTTAGATATGTTATGGAGAATCTTAATATGTAATATGGACATTTACATACCTTGTAATTTTTTAAAACATATTCTTTTTTTTTATATTTAAAGTCGATGTAGACACATAGCCATCTATGAAGTTTTTCGACTCATATTTAATTTTATTTATAGTTATTGGAAAAAATAAAAACTAAAGATAATTACATATTAAGTTTACATATACTTCATTTTTCAGTTTAATTTTTTTGTATTATAAAATAATTTTTTATTATTTTATATAAGTAGTAATTATTTTTTTTCACTTCAATGCAAAATGTATTTTAATTAAGATTAAAGATTATTTTAAAACTAAAATGTGTAATTTAATATTTATGTATGTAGATATATATTATTTTGTGTTTATTACGTGTAGGTGATGATAAATAACTCGGTAGGTCACTACCGATAAAAATTTATTTGTAGGTTACACATTGTAAAAATGTCCTAATGAGTGTGGTACTATCATAAGTAAAACCATTTGGTAAGTTAACATTTAATTTGTTTATCATAGAAAGCCACAAAATATACATTTCTCTAACAATATAGTTGTGACACAAAATATAAAATAAATAATTAATTAATTAATACATGATGAATTTTAAATTTGATTCGAAACTGGCCGTATAATACACTAATCATAATATTCCAGGTAATGCATTTATTAATTTATTTTTATATATACATTTATTTATGATTATTAACCGTTTTAATAATTTTGTTTTTACTTTATAATTTTATTATTTTTCCCCCATTAATATTGGCTGCTATGAGTCACAAACAAAAGATGAACTGGGTCGCATGTGGTCTAGTGGCCATAGTGTTTTTAACATGCCTGATTTACATAATGACTTGATAAATAATATGCAAGTAGTTTTAAACTAGTGATAATTGGTTTAAGCTTTAATACTAGGTTCATTACTATGTTTTAAGGGATATTTTGAAGTACTACGAGAAAATTTTAAAAATGTATTAAGTCACACTAGGGTATAAAATAGATAGTTGAGATTGTTGTTATAATATATTAGTGGTTGGGTATACATTATTATTATTATTACAATTAATTATCTTGTAATCATCGAGATAAATAAACAAATATCTATTTCGATACTGGAATCCGGAAGAAATGTCTGGGGACAAAAAGTCTCCAGACTGGTAGTCCACGACTAGTCGTAGTTGTGATAACCGAATAATAAAAACCACGAAAACTCGTTACAAATTTATTTTACATTTAATCGCAAAATGCAAATAAACGGCAAAGTTTATCGATAAATTATAGATTTATACATATATATATATAACAAAAATAACACAAACCAAGGTATACTAAGTAAGTTAGTGATATAATAGTTTATGGATTAAAATTATTAGAAAATATTTCTGCCGATAGTATTTCGATCGAAAATACAACTATTTATCTACCTGTACATTTCTTATCATTGTTTTTAATTAGAAAACGGACGTTTGTACGTCGATAACTCGAACAAAAAATAATAGAACAACATTTTGAATATTTTCTATGAAAAAATATATATTATTTAANCATCCTCTAACACTTATTGGATTTATTATTAAAACTAAACCAATATATTTTCCATTTAACTTCATTGATTAAAAATTCAAAAGACAGATATATATATTACTGGGGGGCGTCTGATCAACTTTTTTTTTTATTTTATATGTTCTGAATTTCTATCCTTTTTATTTATTTATTATCACGCGCATTGTTTTTTGGAAGATCTGGCCTTATCTCTTTATAAAAGTCGGCACCCGGCTCAAATATTTCTCGACTGAAATACTGTTCGGCTGATTAATTTTCGGTTGTTTTACGCGCTCCAAAGTCCCAATGAACAATATTCAAATCATTAATTATTACTCTATGACCTAAACATAGTTTATCGCCACTATTACACCGCATTGTTTCAGTGTTGTATCGCTCGGTCACCACCATCGCAGATTCTGATATCATTATTTACATAATAATATAATAACACTGTTATTACTTATTAGTGCGAAACCGTTTAATAATTGAATTATTTTTCCCGTTTTCGCATTGTACAAGATGAGAAATTAGATATTACTTATTATTATTACATAGTAACTACCTGCAGCGAAAATATTTTTTTGTGTATCGCGAATGTACCTACTGTGTGTAATGTGTGTGATTTATAAATATATATATATATATATATTTTTTTTTTTTTTATCTATTTATTTACCATATTTCTTACTATAATCAAAAAATGACATTACTTTGTTGTAACAATTTGAATTTAATCATCTATTACAATTGAGTGATCATTTTTTGATTTTTCTTGAAGTTTTCATATCAAAATGTCTTTTTTATCCACTATGATAAAACAAACAATTTTACGTTAAAGTTATCTCTAGAGAAATGGTTACTGTAAATATGAACACATTTTTATTCACAGTACTAAGCTAAGCTAGGTATTTTGTTTAATTTGTAAATCTGCTGTTAATATGTGTGATGAGAAGGCCTGATTTTTAGTGGACATACTGTTTTAAGTTTAGTGGGGACAGTTATATCTATTGATTTTCATTAAACGTCTCGTTTTTGTCATAATTTTAATGTAATTGGACTGAGAATAATAGTTCCATTAGAAATACAACAAGAAGTATTAAACAAAATCTATGAAGATCATCAGGGGATAAAAAAATGTACGACTAAAGCAAGTCAATTAGTATGGTGGCCTAAAATATCTTAACATATCAAAAAAACTATAAGGATGTGCCACAAGTGTATAGGTGAGCTACAAAATAGAAATAAACCATTGATTATATTACAACTTAAAAACCAGCATTTTTATCAACCACGAGTTACTAATTTAATTTCCATAATTTTCAGTAAAGCTCTAAACAATTTTTTAAATAAAGGTAATTAATTCAATACACACCAAACATTAAATTTTCAATAAAATAAAAAACAATCAATATACTGTAAATTTGTTATAAATTATATACAATTTAAAAATCAAAATCAAACAAGACATAACTTAATCAACCGCACCAATAAAAACTACAAAATAAGCCTGATAAAATATTAAAATAAAATTGTATAGTTAAACGAAAAAATACAATTATTAACAATATAGTGAATAAATTAAAATCAAATAATTTAGAAATATTTCCAATAGATAAATCTAATGCTATTGTTATCATTTATAATAATACAATTCTTAAAAAAAACTTTAGATTTTTATAAAAAATATTAATATTCAAAACTTAACAGATGACCCAACTATAACTTTCACTAAACAAGTTAATAAACTAATAACAAATTCGAATAAAATCATACCCACAGTTTAAAAGAAATTATTATAAAAATCTAATTACAAAATAGAGGTTCCCACACTTACATCTATTCATAATATTAAATAAACAAGATAATCCAATTTGTCTATTAATTAACTTTAAAACTACTCCAGTTTATTATCTTACTAAATATTTAGACCCTCTCATAAAAGAAAAATTAAACATTGAATACTGATAATTCTAAAAAAAAAAATACTTATAATTTTATTGATATAATTAATAAAATTAATATTGAGCCATGATAAAAAATAATTTCTCTTGATCTCAAAAATGCATATCCATCCATTCCTAAACTCGAAATAGTATATTTTTAAAAAAATAATGATAGTAATAGATAGTAATACATTTAATACAAACAAAATATAAGAAATTATATTTGTAAAAAGATAAGTTAGTTATGTGTGGTCCTTTAAGTACTCTTTTATCTGAAATTTACACTCAAAATTATGAAACCAATAATATTAACAACAAAATACATAGTCCATTTATAAAAGCATATTATAGATATGTTGATGACACATTCATTTTATTTAGAGGTTCGAATAGACAAGAAGAAAACTTAGTTAACTACTTAAACAAAATAAATAAAAACATTAAATTTACACTCGAAATACAAATAAATAATAAATTAAATTTCTTAGATTTTACATTTTCCATAATAAACAATATATTGATTTTAAATAATCTCTCATATTAAAATAAATTATTTCTACATAAAATTACCAATTTGTATAAATTTTTCTCTATATATTCCTTCATTTATTTTTTCATATTCAGTCCCGTTTTACTTTTTGACTGTGGTTTTATATGGCAATGCATTTTTAATTTAAAATTAGTTGTACAATATACATTTTATAATACTCCAGGCAATGCATTTATTCTTTAGATTTCGAGGGAGGGAGCTATTAGTTTTACTTATTTTTCTAGTATGTGAACACATTTTGTCTTAGTAAATTTTTTACGATTTTTATGTGTAGCAACTTTTCTGAAATTTCAAGTTGTCTAGATTGTACTTTGAAAAAGTTATTTTTTGATTTTTTAAATAAAAGCACTTAAGTAAGAAAATGTAGGAAAACATAAAATTTCATTATTTTATAAAAACACAGACGATTTTCTACCAGAAAAAATTATTTAATTAAAAAACACATCAATATTGTCATTTTAAATATTTTTGAATTCTTTATGAGATATTCCAGTAGAAAAATTAGTTTTATCCAAAGTATATCATTGAGTTTTAATTTTTTTAAACAATAGAATATCTGGTTCAGATTAGGGTTACTTTTCAAATTGTAAAAATAGACAAATAATTGGGAAAGTTCAATTTTAAAAGTGGTGAGGAAATAATAAAGAAACTATAAGTAGTAAATGATGCAGCTGAAAAACAGATGCAATTTCTATTACAAATACATATATCCAAATTAATTAATTTTATTAAATTACATTAAACTTATATTATTTATATGCATCAGACAATATATCTAATATCAACATTAAACATACTTAAAAAACCATTTTAATAAATTTAATTAAGTTTTAAATATTTTTAACAATATTTTTTTTCCTATTATAAATTCCTAAATAAATAATTACACGATTTATCCCTTTTTTTATTTTACAAATTTGAAAAATGATTTTTATTAATTTTACAGAAAAGGATTAATATTTTGAACAAATATTATAAGTATTTATTTTAAGAAAAGCCACTATAATTCTGTGTATTTTTCTTGATTTCAAAAGAAAGAGTTAAAATAATGAAAAAAATTATTTAAATACTTATTTTTAAATAATTGCTAGGTGTAGACCTAAAATAATAATTTTAATTTAATAATTACAATTTTACCTTTTTTCTTAGAACTTTGAGCTTTGGTCAGTATGTGTTAAATATGGTAAAACTTAAAATTTAGGAGACTTATTTTTAAGTGTATTGAAACAAATTTCCAGTTGGCACTACTTACATTTGTTAACTTAGAAAATAACTGGCACCCTAAAATATATATATATATACATGTATATTATATCTACACACTAATTTAAATCTATAGTATGAAAAATTAAGATTTAAGTATACTTTACCTGACACCCTTTGTTTTTCAATTTTTTTTTTTTGAAACCGAGTGTTTTTTGATATTGACTTCAGAAATTGTAGGCACTGTGGTATCCAATTCGTTAACGATCAATGCTCAGTAAATGTTTGTACTTTTTTTTCTAAAAAAATTCCATCTAATTTCTACATATGATTTAAACATATTTATTTTGCCCCAGGCTCACCCTAATTAATTTTTTTCACTGTACATTAAACATGCTTTGCATAACAAATCGAGGGTTATTTTTGATTAAAACAGTGGAAGTGACCTTGCTAGGTCTCTATATGCTCCCAAAATGCTTTTTCACTGTAAAATATGTAAAAATTTAACTGCGCATTGGAGGTAAAGAATTTGATACAGATCATATGATTATGCACCATAATCAATTCTAAATGAATGATGGTAAAATAAATAGGTATTTAAGCTAAAATCATATAAATAACAAACTTCAAACTTCCATACATTTCCAAAAACAGTTCCAAAATCATTATCTAAAAACACATGTTTGCAAAAAACATTTAAAAATAAAGAGCGCTCAGTAAAATTAATTTGTTCCAAAATTAATAAATGTGCTTAAATTTAATATAATATTACATACAACAAATTATAATATTATTATAACATACAATAATAATGGTAATGATAATAAAAAAATGGACAAACAGAACTCTATTTAACTACTCCAAAGGTTTTTTTTGCAATATACTGATATTGGATGTTGGTAAAATATTCATCATATCATGGTACAATAAACCTAAAACACAAAATAACATTCTATTAATTATAATTATAGCTTTTAACAAAAATGTGTTTTAAAACCAAAATGATTGTACAAAAATAAAATTAAAAAAATAACTGAAACTGGAAATGGATGTGTCACTAATGTATATGGAAAGTTGAGAAAAGTAAAAATGTAAAATAAATACAATAATTTAATTTATATCTGTACACAATGACAAATGTTTGTAAACAAAATATAATTCCGAGTATTTCTCAGTTATATATATTTTAAAACGCTGTAATTTGTATGATTTTCATCAAAATTGCATCATTCATAAACCACTTATTAAAAAAAAAAATTACTATAACCTCAACTTTTTTTTTTGGTTATCAATTAGAACTTATAATGAATAAAATAATAAAATAAGAATAAAACTATTAAAATTCTTAATTTTGATAAATAAATATATAAATACAAAATGTAAATATAAAAATAAAAAAAAAAAAGGTAATGAGGATAGGTGCAGTCACTGGTGAGAAGTTGGGAAGATAGGATATAGATGGGAATTTAATGTATATCTGTAAGCAACGATAGACCATTGCTTATGATTCTGAGTAGAGTACTGATGATTTGTCAACAATGTATACATCATTTTATAGTAAAATAATTAAAAAGGCTTTATATATTATATTTCATAAAATTAGTTTAATGATGCACTGATTTTCCCAGTTTTTCAATGTTTTTACGGTTTTCATATGTTTTATCCCAGTTTTCACATTTGCTGGGAAAATTATTGAGAAAATTGCCTCTTTAAAGTACCTCCCTAGTGAAATTTCCTTTTAGAAACATTGCTATCATTAAAAGTTGGATCAAAATTGCTGGTTTAAAAGTTTCCACAGAAAAAAAGAAGGCCATGATATATTTTAACTAATACCTACATTACTCTTATTTTTTTGAGTTTTCAAATTTGATGAGAAAACTCTGGAAAAAATTGAAAAACGACCTTCCTAAGGTACCTTCCCACACCGATTTCCTTTCATAAAAGGTGCTACACATAGAAATCCCAGCAAGTCTTGTGGTAAAAAACTTGCACACAGATAAAAAAATAAATAAATAACCCTGAAGTATAATGATAAATGTATTATACAACCGGTTTCAAATTAAAAATTCATCATCAAGTATATCACAGTCAAAATGTAAAAACTAAATATGAAAAAATAAATGAAGGAATAATAAGGAAAAAATTAAACACAAATTGATCATTATATGTAGAAATAATTTATTTTAATAAGAGAGATTATTTTAAATAAGTTATTTTTAGTCAAAAATATGTTTTGGAATATAAATCATTTGGTTATTATTTATTATCTAAAATATATTAATATAAGATGTTATTTTTAAAATCTGTTTGTACATTTAAAATATTAAAATTATTTTTCTTTATTTTATTGTATAAATTTAATATTTAAAAACTGAATTAATGTAAATGTTATTTTGGATACTTAATATCTATAAGTTTATATTAATATCAAAGCTTATACTATGGTTATTTTCTAAACCATATTTAGCGAAATTTGAATTAAGCGCAGGCATTTTTAATTTTTATCAGAAATGTGTTCTTTAAATCTTATTTTAAAATTTCTATTTGTCTTACCTATAAAAAAATTTATTACAGATTTGTTGTGAAGGTTCTAATGCTATTATTTATATATTTGATAAAATTATTATTAGTCTTAAAAGCAATTTTTACATTATTTGTTGTTTTCATAATATTCAGAATTTTGGCAAATTTGTTAGACATATTATTTTGATATTTCAAACTATAATAGTTAACAACATTATTTGGTGAGTTGTGTTTTAATTTTTCTTTAATACATTTATAAAATCAAGTAGTAGTTCTTTATTTGGTCAATTTCTTCTAACTGATAGGGGAGCTCATTGTATATTTTATCTGCATAAAGATTGTATTTTTTAAAATCATTAAAGCTTAAAGTAAATTTAAATAAAAATAAATTGGTTGGTGAACCTGCAGGCTAAGCTAAAATAACAAAATTGGCCTAAACATATCATCACATATCTGGTCTACTGTACAATAATTATTATTCTCTGATCAACTAAATGCAATTTAACAATGTTCATGGAGGGGAGGTTATACATTTGTCAATATTTTAATTTGTTCTTTATATCCATAGTAACAACTGTAAAATAACATAACTGAATATTTTTAGTTCATCTTTNTTAATTATAGCTGTTTTAAATGCCCCATAATTAAAATAATTATCACTAGGGACCAAATTTATATACACTTGAAATCCATAAAAAAGCGCTTAAATTGTCAAAAAGCAAAAGTGGTAAAGGGATTTTGAAGTCACCGCTCAAAGAGTTCTAATCCTATTAAATACAATTGTCTAACCTTCACAAATAATGAACACCAAGCATTTTTTATTTTATAACACTTACAAATATATTTGAAGAAAATTACCTAAAACTATTCGGTTTTTAATGTTCAAAAATTATTTTTAATACGTTAGAAACAATAAGTGGGAAAGTTTTAAACCCCTTTATATTTATTGTTCTTATTAATATCTTTTTAAGCAATTTTTAAAGGGTTTTATAATAATTTAAAGGGCTTTTTTATGAATTTAAAGTACATATAAATCCGATTTCTAATCATCACTATAAAAAATATTGATATCTTCTCAAAATGTTTACCAGTTTAATTTTAAATACTACAAGAAAAATTTTTTCTTGTTTTGTAGAAAAACAAGTGAATATATTATTTAAATAAAAAAACAAAATATAGATTTTGACTTGTTTGACCCACCCCAAATAAGGTTATATCATGTAAGTATATAAATAATTTAGATCTATCAAATATGTGTAAATGAACAATTTTAAATTGGTAATACTAAAATATACATACCCACTATCCATAACATGTATATTGAATGGAATATGTATGGACAATATGATCCCTTGGGCAATTGATTTCCATAATACACATAATATTTTGGGAAGTCGTCAATTTCCTTCTGAGAAGTTTCAATGCGCTAAAGAAAAATGATATTATCAATCAATAATCAATAGATCTTTACAGTGGAATTTTATTATTGTAAATTATTAAACTACTAAATTATTAATTTTTAACTTTAACATTTTGACATTTGTATATTTTTGAAATGTTTATATACTCTAAGTATTGTATGATAATGATACGAAATCTATTAATTTAAGGAGTACTGGGCAATATATGAATAAAGTAGATTTCTTTTAAATATTCAAGTATTAACTTACAATACTAATATGGGATTAATCCTGAAAATAATTTGTCAGCAAACTCTCTACTACCGAAATATAGCAAAGGTGGGCTGATATGTTAAAAAAAATTGTATGTATAGAGGATATTAATGGGAAAAAGAACTAGAACAAATGCCTCAATGATGAGATATCTGAACAGCTTTAAAAAGAAAATAGGTTTTTGAGATATCTATAACTCAAAAAACAATTTAATTTCTTTAAAAAGAAATTTCTTTAGAGTAATTTCTTTTGATTTAAAAAAATATAAAATGTGAGTCACTTCAATCAGGGATTCACACATATAGTCTGTACCAAATAAGAGCGCACCGTGTTGGCGCATCCAAATGAATTGCAAAGTGACATACGGACCCCCCTGGCTGGGTCTATTCGCTCTGTCATTGGTCGCCGGTAGTCGCCGGTACATCGATGATGTCCGGTGCCAAGTTGTTTTGATATAAAAATATGAGCTTCTCGAACTGTTAATTTCGTATTTTTCTTTAATTTCACCTTGTAAGAATTAACGATCATCATGCGTTGAGCTGATGAGACAGGCTGGAATAAAAATACGAACAAAACTATGTTAAATAATGTATAGTATATAGATAAAACTATAATAGGTATATAATAGGTACACATTTTTTTTACTAACCTTTCCCATAGGATTTTTCGTTGAAGGTGAAATATTTGCCATAGTGCCTATAGTGTCACGTGGAAATAAATCAAAAGTAAAATCGCAAAAGAAAAACTCAAAATATACACCAATGCGCACAAAAAATAAAACGACTAACCATGTACTACGTTAAAAACAATGTGACAATACAACATACTCTGTATAAGAAAGGTGACCAGTCGCGGCATTTCCAACTGTAGTGGTGTTAGATGCGAGTTTCGACCAGTTTTTGTGCACCTTATTTGGTACAGAGTATACAGTGGTGGATACTTGGAAAAGGTCACCTGAAACCAGTTATTTTTTTTTAAAAATATTATATGGTCTCTATTTTAACATGTATCACTCTACAAAGTTAAACACATTAGAACCAAACTATAAATAATTAAAAATTTAACTTAGTAAATAGTTATAAATACTATAATTGGTTTAGATTACAAAGTTCTCCCACTAACCTTTTTAATCAAGTTATGCATCTTCTCATTTGCATATACTATGTCACCGTTTATTTCTCCCATCATGATCTGGTTGAAAACATTCAGTAGTTTTATCCCAAAATTGAATAATTTGTTCCTACATCAATTATTATATAAAATTAAATTTAAAAACAAATTGTAATAAAGTAATTTAATAATTACCCAGGGTCACCGGATTTTATGCAACTCTGAGACCTTATGAAATCCCTTATAATAGAAGAAACATTTAATTGTACATCAGGCTTTTTTAAAACCTAAAAATATTAAAATAAACATACCTTATTTAACATCCAGGTAAATAAATTTTAATTATTGTTTATACATACATGCTTATTGTTTTGAACCATAAATTTGTCAAAATCAATTAATAAATTTAACACCTTTGGAAAATCATACTGGAAAATTAAAATTTAACACACATAAATCTTAGTTTTATATTAATTCCTAGCAAACTGTTATTATATAAGTAAATTGAATTACATTTTCATTCTCGAAGGCCACAAATTCATCAATTGTTTTGGAATTTAAATCAATTTCTGTTTGGATTTCTTGAATTTTACTTTTGATTAAACCTCATAACTATTGAACAATAATTTACAAAATTATTAAAATAAATACATATTTAAAAGTTAAAAACAACCATAAAATGGATTTCATTATAATATTTAATGACATGACCAGAAGGCAAGTTATAAACCCTTTACGATTGCAAATGGATTATTATTATTATGAATGGAACTTGATTAAAAATTTTGTTTTGATAAACTTGTTAAAAATTATGGCTCGGTTTACTGACATACACTTAGAAAACTCACTGAGGATTACATCATCTCAGGATCAACCAAATATAGAAAAATTAGTGAAAAATAATGTCATCACAATAAATATAAAATATATAATTTGTAGTTCAAAATTAAAATATGTTAATGTATATATGTTTTAACAATAATAATAGCTTGTAATTTAAAATAAATCATACAAATTATAATAATAAAACTGGATTTTTGTATAAAATATACATATTTACTATGAATGCCCCCTCCCTCAAAATTAGTAGAAAATAATATGTGGCCTCTGCATGAAAAGGTTGAAGTCATCTGGCCTAAATGGTCTATAAAAATATATTTATGTTTAAATATATATACATGTATATACATACCAAGCGTATAAAATGAGCCTTTTCTTGGAAAAATGAAACACTAATTTTGAATGGGAAAGTAAAAAAAATGTTGACCATTGCTTTCTACACATTTTGACCACTTTTCTGGCAAATTTTGGATTCCACACCAATAGAAATGTTCATCTTTTGAAGCAAACCAATCAGACACTCAATTTTTGACTCCTGCGTAGAAATCAAAGTGCTGCTCAGCCAATGCCTGTCCCTCCAATGAAAACAAATGATAGTCGGAAGGGGCCAAGTCTGGTGAATACGGCAGGTGAGGTAGCAGCTCCCAGCCAAGTGCTTTGATTGTTTCCTGAACCGGTTTTGCTTTGTGTGCAGGTGCATTGTCGTGTACTTTGCCGTGTCTTCTAGCCCATTCTAATCGTTTTTCGATCAATGCATAGTTCAAATTGATCATTTGTTGTCTGTAGCGATTAGCATTAACAATTTTACCAGGTATTAGAAGTTCATGATACACCGCACCTATTTGATCCCACCAAACACAGAGCATTGCCTTCTTGCCGAATCGATCTGGTTTCACAGTCGATGTTGATGGTCGTCCCGGATTAACCCATGGTTTTCTCCATTTAGGATTCTTAAAATAAATCCATTTTTCATCGCCAGTGACAATTCAATGCAAAACTGATTTTATTTCGCGTCTGAAGTAAAATTTCACAAGTGTTTTTTCGGTTTTCCATTTGTCTTCCATTCAATTCATATGGCACCCATTTTCTACACTTTTGGATCTTTCACATAGTTTTCAAACGGTCAGAAATTGTTTGTTATGCAATATTTAACGTTTCTGCCATTTGCTTTTGACTCAAAGTATCATCTTTAATTATTTAACATTATAAATACATTTTATTATATTATAAAACTAGGCATTGATTACTTTAATATTTAATACCTGTCCACAATGAAGATATTAGTTGTTTAGTTGTGTAGCTTTGTGTTTTGTTTTTTTCTTAATTTCTTTGAATTGTTTTTTTTTTCATCTATTGACAGTCTTGTGCGAGTTTTCGATTCAAAACTGAACAATAAATAAACAAAAATAATATTTTAATCAATATAGTATATTATTGTAAACAGGTGTAAATTTGTATAAATATACATCTCTACTAGTATTCGTAATCGTTCCATATGTTTTAAATTAATTTCTGTTATTTTTAATAATGGGTCGTCAGTCACCCATTCATCCCATTTTTCATGCTATCCTATGTAGTGAACCAGGTATTCCGCCATCATATATTTCACATTTGGAGTTAGTTGAGGACGCAGGCGGCGGTCTAGACATTTTGCTTTGTAAAGCAGTAATGTCCATGTATGAGACGAATAACATAGTAATTCTTCATCTGAAATATTACATAAGTCACTAGTCAAACGGAACTATAACACTGTAAATATATATATTTGATTTTTCAAAATGTTGAAATTTGTTTTTCTACCCCAAGAGCCAAACTTCAACCTAATTAATTATTGTATTTAAGTTGTATACCAACCTTTTTGGAAATCACACAAAGGAATATGGAAAGGAGATCCTCCTTCAATACTCCGGGACACTAATGTTTTTTTAAACCTTACCACTGTCCCAGAGCATACATTGTTCACTTCGATAACGGAGGGTCCAGAAATTATATTATATTTTTCCATATTAGAGTACGATGAAATACTCAAATCAAAAATAACTTAAAATGAAAGAAAATAAAACTGGAAGTAAATAAATACTCGACTTAAGAATGTCAAATTGTACAGAGATTATGGAAATTGGAAGTTATGCAACTTGAAACAATAAAAAAATAAACGAATAATAAAAATAGTTATGGAATACAAGGCGGCCTTTAAAACCAAAAAGTAATAAATACAATTGAACAAAATTTAGTACTAACAAGCGTCGGTTTCCCAGAGTTGCCAAATTTTGCGATTTTTATATCTTATTTTTTCTTAAATAATTTTTCATTTGTTTTGGTTGACGGTAATGAGACATAGATTACAGTTTCAAAGGGAGGAATACAATTTCTCATATTATCAGTAGTTAGCTATTTAGTTTATTTTCTATGCATTACTAATATTGGTCATTAAAAATCGCATTTTATAATAATAACAGTAAACAAAAATTCTTGACTGTGATAAAATTGATAACGTCTTTGGATTTCATACAAAACACTATAAACACTAACACTATAGACTATCGATCAAGTTCATCGCGTAACAACCGTGATCATTAAGGCGTTAGAAGAGAAAAATTATTGCTGTGGAGTATTCCTGGATGTAGCCCAAGTTTTCCTCAAAGGCCTATTATTAAAACTACGTGAGCAGCTTCCGCACCCATGGTGCGCCCTTCTCAAATCATATTTGGCTTTACCTCAAGGTAGCGTTCTCGGACCTATTTTGTACCTACTCTATACAGCTGATATTCCAACTAACGACAATACAATGATAACTATGTTCGCCGACGACACGACAATACTATCAACAAGGAAGGACCAAAAAGCTGCGACTGAGATCCTACAAACGACAATCAACACCGTTTACAATTGAACGAAACAATGGAGATAAGTCGGTGCAGTTAACTACACCTTACGTAAAACCACACACATCCCAGTCACGCTAAATCAGCAGATAATTCCGCAAAATGATTCAGCTAAATATCTGGTAATATACCTTGACTCATGACTTAACTGGAAACATCATATACACCAGAAAAATGTGCAAATCAAACAAAAAGTGCACAAACTGTACTGGCTAGTTGTACGAAACTCCGAGCTAGACTTAACCAGCAAACGTCTCTTGTATGTATCGATTGTTAAACCGATTTGGATTTATGGTATTCAACTGTAGGATTGTGCCAGTTAGTCCAATATCAAAAAATAATACAACGATGACAGAGCATCGCTCTTCATACTATTGTTGCAGCATATTGGTATGATAAGAACGATATCCGAAAATCTCATCCGTGCAGAATGACATTACCCGGTTTGCTCGCAAACATGCAAGAAGACTGAAGCTTCACATATCTATGGCTGCCATACAACTCCTCGACGACTCACAGGACATCAAATGTCTCAAACAACTGAAGCCATTTGACTTAATCTAATTATTAGATAAAGAATGAAGCTGCTTCACTGGAAGTAAAACCCCACACAAGTTTTGTGTATATATATATTGCATCGTATGTATAAATACTTCTATTAATTTATATTTATACAGATTCTTTTATCATTTAAATAAAAAAAAATTTGATGTTAATAGTTAATAATTAGCAGATAATGCAAGTCAAATAAATATACTCAGATCAAATATACAACCAAAATTATGTATTTCTAATCGGCATTTATAAAATTATTTACAAGATTATACATTGATGTTGAAATGCATGCATGTTTTTTTTTCATTTTACCTATTGTTTATAGTAGAAAATACAATTGTGTGGATTAAGATATGTATTTTACAGTAATATTCACCCAAGAAAAAAAAAATAATCATCTCTTGTCAGGAATATTTTTACCACTGGTATCATAACCACTAATGTTATAAAAAAGAGTAAATATAGTGATATTAAGCTTTTTAAAAGTGATTAGATGTAATTTGAATTTTAAGTAGGTACTTTATTGATTCTAATTTAAAAATATGCTCATAGATTTTAGAAATTTGGTTAGTAAAAAAAAAAAATTATATTGTCATTAAATCCATTATGGGTCAACAACACTTAAATGTAAAGGATGGAAACTGTGTCACAAGAAAAGTTGGGAAGACATATTATTAAGACACATATTTGTTTAAACAATTTTCTGGTCAAGCTATTAATAAAAATAATCGGGAACTAATTTTATTTTATATTTGTAGGAAATATCTGATACGTATTATCAGTGTACTGCTTAATTCGATACTTTTTGTTATGTTGATATTTTTTTTTTAAAAGAAATTGTAGGTTAAGTAGTAAGTAAATAAAGACATCCTACAATAATGGGGACGAATGCAGCTGAATGGAGTTCATTTGATAGTAATCCTTTATCATCAATATATGTGCCATATTATAGTAAAATAATTAAAGAAGCTCTATATATTTTCTTTAATAATATTTGTTTAATGCTTTACCAATTTTCTCAGTTTATCCATTTTTCACATTTGCTGAGAAAACTTCGAAGAAAATGGAAAAACTTAAAGTACCTCCCCAGTACTAACAATACCAATACTCATTTTCATATAAAAACTTCAAATGGCATATGGAAATAATTTAAAATGAAAATACATTTGTGCTTAACAACATTATTTCTTTAAATTAATATAATCTTTAATCTATATAATTATAAATAATACATAAATTAATAAAAGACTAGGTAAATTATATGTAAATATCTTTTGGATCATTATAATTGAGTATTAGAGACTACAACTTGAATAATTGTACAGTGCCTGGAACCAAAT